>WYDK02118172.1:1325652-1338999 GCA_009867345.2 Toxicodendron radicans
CGGGGATGAAGAAAGCACAGGAGGCAAAGCTCGACAAACCAGTATTCATTGAGCCCACTCTCATTGGGAGAAGTCATCAGTGGACTGATCGCTCATTGACAATCGGTGGCCAACTGTGGCTGGGTGGGTGGTTAGATCTGGCCACCACCCTTGGGTAAATATTTTAAAATTAAAAGGTATTTACGTCTAGAAAATTTTGTATTGAAGGATAAAATAGTCCATGAATATTTTTGTAAATTGATTTTAAAATAAGGGTATGTTTGTCCTAAATTTTTAATAGTTAGGTGCAAATTTATACAAAATTTATATTACTTATGTAGTCTTAAAATACCGAAGAAAATGATGGTAATAAAATTACCTCATATATTATAAATAATACTTTACTATTGGTAATAAAAGATTACCGAAATATTTTATTACTTGTTAACCAAATGAGGTAATAAGGTAATAAAAGATGATATTACCTTAGTAATCTTTTAAGATCTCCAACCAAACACCCCCTTTAGTATAGTGAATTTACATTTTTGGTAATCTTTTAAGATCTTCAACCAAACGCCCCCTTTAGTATAGTGAATTTACATTATTCGTAATCTTTTAAGATCCTCGACCAAAGACAGGTTTTAGATTAGTGGGTCAATCTCAATCATCAATCAGTCAAATGGTCTCACACAAATAAGGCATCATAATGTAGCCCACCCAGCAAATGTCCACGGTGACACCTCACAGTTCTTAAAATAAACCCATCCACACCAGACCCATTTCCCACCAATTCATAATTCCTTCAAATACTTTAAACAATAAAGAGTTACACAGGGCCCCTGAAGTTTTATGTAATTATAATACCTTCCATGTTTCATAAATAACAAAAGAGCCCTATCATTAGTGAAACGGTAGAGTAAAAACTAAAAACTGTTATGAGTTTATAAATATTTACTAAATTACCATTTTACGGTTTATTTTAACACCTCAAAATTATCAGTAAGGGAAGTTTTGTTAGTTTAAAAACCTCAAGGGGATTTTGTTATTTAATCAAACCTCGGGGGAATTTTTGTAATTTACAAATTTAATAAACAAAAAAATACCTGACTAACTTTACCACATCGTCTCTGCTCTTACTGTACTATCAAAGTTTTGGCTTTCATGGTTTCAACCAAAACCAAACCAAAAAAGCTCTCTTTTCTTTTTTTCTGCAAATAATGTAACTTACCCGATCTCTGCAACTTCCCAACTTCTTCTTCTTGAAATTGGGTTCTTAACTGACGTGTTTCACCCTCTAAATTGACCCCACCTTTCCTCTTCTTTACCACCTTTTCAAGACCCCATCAGTGAGTCTTCTTCTTGTTTTCGTTCCGCTTTGTGCCCTTTTCATGCATGAATTTGCTTTTTTTGAAGCTCTATATGATAAAGCTTGACTTTTGCTTTCCGGGTTTGCTTCTTTTTGTTGTTTGTTGTTTCAAGTTATAGTTAATTTTTCATGTTTTTGTGTGAGCTTGATGATTATCTTTGTTTGTGTTAACCGTTTGGATAAATAGAAGCGATAGTTTGAATCTTGAATATGAAAGGAGAAAGCTTTTCAATTCAAGAAATGAAATTTGTTTCATACACGGTACATTAATAAAGTCAGGTGGTGGAAAATTAGAAATGTTTATTTTCTTTTGGCCCCTTTTGGTGTAGTGTAAAATATTTTGCAAGTTTTTGTGTTGAAGTATGTTATAGTTTAAATAGTGTTATTTGGGTACTTTAGTAGTGGCTTTAAGCTTAAGGGATTACTGGTTACCCAAGTTTGACTTAATACTATAATATAATTTGATGTAGAATCTTATGTTGGAAGCCTTACAGATAAGGGGCATGCCATAATTTATATATACTATGGTCGGCGTTTTTCTAAACAGTTTGTTTATAAGTTGAAATTTCTGGGATAATGGTGTTTTAACATTGTCTTAGAGCCAGGTTGATCAAAATCCCACTCTATTAATTGATTTATTGAAAAGAGCAAGTTTTCAAGTGTTTGAGGTTGTGTATTTGGATCCAAATGATTGAATGTAGTTGTGCTTTTCGTTTTGTTAGAAGCTAGAGAACAATACGGCGGAATTTTTTACTACTGGAACTCTTATAGTAATTTTCAGTTTTGGAAGTTGTTAATAGAGATGTAACTCTGGTGTTTCAAGCATTCTTCTCTGTACATTTTTGGTAGATAAACTGCAGTAGTAAGTAATATTTGTACCTTCTGTTGGTTAGTCATTTTTTTCAATAGGTAGACGTTTTAAATGTTTTATCTTTAAATTCTCTCAATGATTTAGGGCCTGTTCGTTATTTGTATGGTGTATCACAGTTGGTGATTACATTGGGACCATGCCTTGTCATATCACGGCCTTAATGGATACATACAGTATTTTCATTTTCCATGGGGCAAAACACTCTGTATCACTATTACTATTATTATTATTTTGGTTCAAGCATGGAGACTTATGTTGATGCTGGGAGTGAATTTGACTCGTTAATGAATGTGAAATTTTTGGAGCCATGGTAGATAAAAATAATGAAATTGAATGCAATGCAAATGGTGCAACATATATTGTCGTTATAAAATCATGTGGTGTAGTTGAGGACATTTATTTGAACATCTTTCATTTCAATGTTTTCAATTTGTTTCATTGTTACCTTAGCTAACGTGCAAAGTAGACTACTTCATTTCTGGTTCTTTTCAAACTTTGATATAATTACCAAAGAATAATTTTAACTTTTCAGTCTTTGTGCAAAGTTAACTTGCATATTTTTCTTTGTTTTGTTTTTTTTTTTTTTGTGGGTAAATTTTTTTATTGAATCATCATTCATGATCTTTTTTTTATTGACTAATTCTTTTGTAGTCTGTTAAATGGAGCGGAGCAGACTTAATACTAGGGCTCGATATTCTGGTTCTACACCATCAGAAGAATCAGCTTTGGATTTTGAAAGAAACTGTTGCAGTCATCCTAATCTGCCTTCATTAAGTCCACCAACACTTCAACCTTTTGCTTCAGCTGGACAGCACTCTGAGAACAGTGCCGCTTACTTCTCATGGCCTAGCCGAACTGAGGCAACTGAAGAGAGGGAAAACTATTTTGCTAATCTACAAAAGGGGGTGTTACCTGAAAATCTTAATAGATTACCAAAAGGACAGCAAGCAAATACGTTGCTGGAGCTGATGACTATTAGGGCATGTCATAGCAAAATCCTGCGATGTTACAGTCTAGGCACCGCAATAGGGTTTCGTATTAAACGCGGTGTGTTGACTGACATACCAGCTATTCTTGTTTTTGTTTCCAGGAAAGTTCACAAGCAATGGCTCAGCCCCATACAATGTCTACCCACTGCCTTAGAGGTTAGGAAGGATGCTCAGTTTTACTTTCTTTCCTATCTCTTTATTGGTTCCTCATGTATTTTTGAGCAGGTGACAAAGAGATTGGGGTTCCCCCATTTCCATTTTATCTTACTCAGGTTTATTAATAGTTGATATCTTAATATTTAATCAGGGACCTGGAGGTGTATGGTGTGATGTGGATGTGGTAGAGTTTTCATATTTTGGTGCACCGGAGCCAACTCCAACAGAACAGTTGTACACTGAAATTGTGGATGATTTGCGTGGTGGTGATCCCTGTATTGGTTCTGGCTCTCAGGTATTCTAAAGTTCCTCTGCAACCTTCCCCTTTCTGATATACCAATAATAGATGAGAACATGAGAGTTTTTTCTCTCTGTAAATGAGTCTGGCCCTCAGGTATTTGTGTTTTTTTTTTTTTCTTCCCTTTTCAAGTATATTGTTTTGATTATTCACCTGTGAGCAGTGTAAAATCTGAATAGACAGAAATAATTCTTCTCTTTCATGGGTTGTTAATTTCTATTTAGCTATCAGTCTAGTGTACCATTATTCACTCGTCCTTTTTTTGGTTCATGTACAGTCCATTATATATATATATATATATATATATTTTTTTTTTTTTCTTTTCCGGTATTTTTTTTTTATCATTAGGCATAACTTTAATTACCTATGATTCTCATCTTATATGATTCATATGATGATTGTTAGTAATACACTACATATTGCTTTTTCCAGGTAGCAAACCAGGAAACATATGGAACTCTAGGTGCCATTGTTAAAAGCCAAACTGGCACTAGACAAGTTGGTTTTCTTACAAATCGGCATGTTGCAGTTGACTTAGATTACCCAAATCAGAAGATGTTTCATCCTTTGCCTCCAACACTTGGACCTGGGGTATATCTTGGTGCAGTGGAGAGAGCAACGTCATTCATCACAGACGACCTTTGGTATGGCATTTTTGCGGGAATGAATCCAGGTAAGACAGTTTAAAGTAGTATACAATTAGTTTTGAAGACAAATTTCAAGTTCTTTGTAGATTATGCTCCTTTAATTATATTGCAATAGCTCAAACTTCTATTTGTCACTTGTTTTGCAACTATGCTCAGTGAAATTGAGAACACGCCAAATGAATAGGTTTAAGTAGAATTGCTGGGCTACAAATATGTGTAGATAGTGAGCACTATATATGCCAGCTCTAATTTGAGCTTGGACGTACGTGGTACACACCACGGATCCAAAAGTCTTTTTGAATTTCTCTTTCTTGTAATCTGCTTATCTATCCAAGAAACCCATCTAAATAATCCAGACGATTACGTAAGTATCCTGTGTCATTTTATATTTATGTTCTGTATTATTTAGAGACAAACAGATTTTGTAATATAAGTCTTATAGGAATTCTAACCTGAACTTTTCGTTGTATGGACAATTGAATTTATTAGTATTTACTTAAGGCCATGCTTCTTTAGACAATAAATGTTGTGACAAGTCTTACTGTCATGCCCCTAACAACCACACCCCTCACATGATGATGTAGATGACAACCGGCCACATACTTGTAGGCTACTTCAACAAGCTTCAAGTAGTAATAAACTAAAAATTTCAACCCATAAGAAGTATAAAAAAGGATGTAGTGGAAAAGGCATATATTAACACACAAAAGACAAACTTCTAACATTTTTTCTCAAATTTCTTAAATATAAATGAAATTCTAACTATGATTTTAAAATCTCAAAAGTAGAAGCCCTTTTACACGAATGCCAAACTAGGACCTCATGCTGTTACATAGTAACAATGTGTGAGAAAAATCAATGTCATACAAAAATGGTGTTTGAAAACATAATAGAGTATAGTAGTGGAAAATCCGAGTCTAGACAACTACAACCACACTTGTTCCTGTGACCCAGTTAACCCTTTTGAGTGGAAAGTCCAAAATCTCACATTTATGTCAGTACAAGGCCCAAAACTTACAAAGCTTAAGTAATTAAGGTACTGATTTTAACTCCTAATAGGGGAGTCTAAAGCTAGTAAGATTGAGAGTCAAATCCAAAACAATTTTTGTTTTGAATTTTCATAAAGGTTCTAGATCAGTCAATAATACATTGAATAATTTACATTAATGCAATATTTTAGTACATGTTCATTTCAAATATTGTACATAATATCCAAGTCTAAATCTCCATGTTCCTTCAAAACCTTAAGTTCGAAGACAATATAATAAAGAAGGTTGCAATTTAAGCAGGATCTAATAACACAGTTATCCAAACATGTTTTATAAACTAAAACAATTATATTTTCTGTATAGTTTCACTTCTTAAAACAGCTAGCCAAAATATAATCACGTTTTAAACTCTCAATCCAAAAGTTTTACAAATTCTGGATAAGGAAAAAATATTCTTTTTTGGAGACTCAAAATTTTCTAAAGTCGTCTTCTGGAACATCATTACAAGTTCATTAAGAATATTTCACTAATCAAAACTAACTTTAATGACTTACTCTTTGACATGACTCACTCCAATCCAAACCAGCAACTTATCATTAAAATCAACTATCTCAAGTCATTGTTAGCCTAACTCAAAAAACTTTTTAAACTGAAAATTTCACTGAATGGCAGCTTTGCTGCCTATCCGATGAAATGAATGTTTTAAGCCCTTTGAAAATTAAATAAAACTTTGTAGTCTCCAGATCAAATATCTATTCTGATGTTATTATGTATATAATGTTCCCCAGGATAGCTTTCCTTATGTTCTCTGGTACCACCTAGAAATTTTAACACAAATATGACAATTTATTGTATTTAAGCTTTGCATATTAGCGTATTCATAAAACTTCTGTGTTATTCTTTTTTTTTTTTATTTCCAGTTCCCTTTCTCGTCTTCTGTTCTCGTATTGTCTTAACGGCTGTTAAATAATCCTGGTCACTTTTACTTTATATATTTGACCTTTCCATGATTTATGTAAAAAAATCTGATATCTTTTTGCTTCCTGATGTTAAGACTTACTTGCTATGACTTGGTGCACGTGTAGAGACATTTGTGAGAGCAGATGGAGCATTCATCCCCTTTGCTGATGATTTTGACATGTCTACTGTCACTACATCTGTGAAAGGTGTGGGAAAGATTGGTGATGTCAAAATTATAGACTTGCAGTGTCCTATAAGTAGCCTTATAGGCAAGCAAGTAATGAAGGTTGGAAGAAGTTCTGGCTTGACAACTGGAACTGTGTTGGCCTATGCTCTCGAGTACAATGATGAGAAAGGCATATGCTTCTTGACTGATTTCCTTGTTGTGGGTGAAAACCAACAGACTTTTGATCTTGAGGGAGATAGTGGAAGCCTTATTTTAATGAAGGGTGAGAATGGTGAAAAACCTCGGGCTACAGGGATCATCTGGGGTGGGACCGCTAACCGTGGTCGACTTAAGTTAAAAGTTGGGCAACCTCCTGAAAATTGGACAAGTGGTGTTGATCTTGGGCGCCTTCTCAACCTTCTTGAACTTGATATCATCACTACTGATGAAGGGCTCAAAGGTAAGTGGATTCTAGAATGCCTCATTGTTGGTGCTTTTATATGTGTGTGTGTGTGAGAGAGTGAGAGGGAGAGCGAGACACCAACACACATACATATATTGCTCATGCAATGCTTCCATTGTCAGATTTCCATTAGATATCTGGTTTTATGTAAAAAGGAAACTGATTTGATGTCAACATGCTTAATAAAATTAGAGACAGGGACGGGGATGGTGATCCTCGGCCCGCCCCAGCGGTTGCCATCTCTAGCGTTGAACAGATGTAAAGACTAAACTTGAGGATGAATCTAAAACAGGCATGCATGAATAGATTGATGAACTGGTTAAAGATATAAACAATGTTCATAATGATATGTTTGTATTTTTGTTGTTACCAGTGGCAGTGCAAGAACAAAGAGCTGCCTCAGCAACAGCAATTGGCTCTACCGTAGGAGATTCCTCACCCCCTGATGGAATGGCTCTTAAGGACAAAGCTGAAGACAAATTCGAGCCGCTGGGCCTTCAGATTCAGCATATCCCTTTGGAAGTCGAACACCACAGCCCAGAAACGAATCCAACGCTAATGGAAACTGACTTTCACTTGGAAGATGGTGTCAAGGCCGGCCCCAGTGTGGAGCATCAGTTTATTCCAAGCTTCACCAGGTGGTCACCTTTACATCAATACAGTCCATCAGATAAGGCAGTTTCTGAGAATCTTGCTTCCTTAAGGAATGGAAGCGATGAAGATATTTGTTTTTCATTGCAATTGGGTGACAATGAAGCCAAGAGGCGGCGTTCAGACACTTCAACCAGTAAGGAAGAATCAAAGTAAGCTGGAGTTGCAGTAGAAGTGTGAACCAGGGAAGTAACTCATTTTGTGAACGTAACGTTTTTTTTTTTTTTTGACAATGGCTAACCTATGATGGTATGTTATGCTGTACTCTTGAAGTTCAAATTTCAGCTCAAACAATGGAGCTCTTACTCCAGAAATTTGGATGTCAAGTTACCAACTTAATTTACTCAGTTAACATAGGAGGACAAATGTGATGTGCTTTAGAATTTTCATTGTGCCTTTAAAAAGCTATTAAGCAACCACGTTTTAGAAACTCTTGCAGACAAAGAGCAGTAGAGTTGCAGCTTTGTGTGTTTCATGGTTTATTTGTCATTCTACTCGTGTATTTATTTCTATTTGCTATTCCATGAATACATAAAAGGATGGAATTTATGACAAAATGTAGGGGTTTAAAGTAAATAAATAATAACTTTTTGTTCATTAATTATAAATGACCAAATAACCTGCTGAGGACAAAAATGCCCCTCATTGGGGTGAATCTGAAGATCAAGAGACGAGTATTTTAGTCCTCTCAAGAGGTTATGTATTCAGCTTTTAATTATAAAATTTAAATTTTGGTTTCTATATATAAAGTGATATGATATAGATCAATTATTATTTTATTTGAAGTTAATATAATATTATGTCACTTGTGATATAAAATCAAGATACATTAATACAGCTTTAGGATAATATATGGTATTATTTTTACAAATAGATATTATTTCAAATATATATTTTATCACTTAAGTATAATTTGCTATAATTATATCATCTTATTATCTCTGTCTTTATAAAAAGAAAAAAATTCAAAGCATCTATTTCTCAAAATTATCAAAAAACATAAATTAAAAAAATTTGCAGATTTTTGAATTAAGACTGGGGTCCAATAAATAATGGTGTGTCCTAGGAGAAGCTGTTTTGTTTGGTCCATGACTATACTTGGCTATCTTGTCAGGATAATGTTTATAAAATTAAATTTGGACTTTCTTGTAATATAAATATTTTTATAAAAAATATAATATTGACCTGTATAATACTGGTAACATAAAAACATAAAACATAATTTTTTTAACATTTATGATTATTAATATCAGTTCAGTGTTGTAGGGCCTGTTTGTTTCATTTACTCAATTTAACTTTATCTTATCCAATAAAAAAAAATGTGTTTGTTTCATTATTTTATAAAATATCAATATTTTATTCTATTCAAACTATTTTTCCAAATTAAAATTTTTTTCCCTCCATTTTTTTGACCCAAATTTTAAACTTATATAAAAAAGTTTCAAACTTAACAAATACACCCTCAACTACAAACAAACACCGCCGGCCGCCCGCGACCACCACCGGCCGCCAGCCGTATAACGATGCACGACCGGCCGGCCATGCTCCGTTCCACCGCCGACCTTCAGCGACTGGGGGTGGTTAGGTGCCTAGGGGTGGTTTTAAAGTTTTCAAAGTTTTATTGTAGGATATTAGGTAATTTAAAAAATATAGGGGTTTAAAATTTAATTTAAATATTTTCAAAAAAATACTAAAAAACTATTTTAAAAAAATGTACAAAACACATTTTCAAAATTGTATTATATCCAACTCAACTCTATCTCAATTAACTTTTCAAATAAATACTCAAAATAATTAAACAAACGGGCCCGTAGATTTTCTCATAATTTATTTTTCCTTTTACATAATAATATCATATAGATTGATCTAGTTTAACTTTAAATTTCTGAATTTATGTTACATAAATTCTATAGTGACACATACATGTTTATTCATCTATGCGTAACTTACACATATATTATCAGGGACGTAACCATAAATGAAATGTAAGGAGATCAATGTTGGAAGAACAATACAATTTTAAATAAACATAAGAACAAGTTTTGTATTTATAAAATTTTCATTAATTAATACATTTATAATTGTTATTGACTAGATTTCATCTTTTGAAAGTATTGTATAATGACTAAAGGTGAAAATTTCGGGTCGAGCCCATCCCGTCGGCCCGACGGGTTATATATATATTTTTTGTTCAACCCGCGTAGCTCGGTGGGTTGCCTGTTTTGTATAAAAAAAAATTAAATTTTTTTTTCTAAAAATTAAAAACCCATTATACCCTTATAATATAGCCGTTGGAGGAGTCTTTTTGGTCATTTTCTTTTCCCATTTTTTACTATAAATAGAACCTAAACTTCTCATATTTCGTCACATCTAAATTTCTCTCAATCTCTCATATTCTTCAATTGTGCTTGCTCTAAAAATCTCTCAAATTTTTGTTGTCAATTTGCACTCATTTTAATTTTTTATTACTTTATGCCATGCAATTTTCAATTCATATTTCCAAATTTCAATTCTCCTTCTTTAATTCTTTTATATCCAATTTTTTATTTTTTATTACTATAATGGATATATATTTCATTCCACCATTATTTTCAATGCAATATTTAAAATTATAATACAATATCCAAGTTTAAAATACAACATTAGAGTCTCTCTATATGTCATACAATCATGTTGTAGTAGAAGGACATGCGTCTAATAGCCGATCTATTATGGGGAGGATGCACGCCCGACTCCTGAATAGTGACCTCCCGGGGGGGAGGAATCAAAACAGTGAGCTGGGGAGCCCAGTGAGTGGTTAATACATTTAAAATACAACATATTCAAATATTCAAATGCAGAAAACATGCTCAAAGAAATCCCTGGCAACCAACACCAACCCATCCGGTAGAAGCCCTAAATACAACAACCCAACTAGCATCACCTGTCTCATGTCCACTCGTGGGAGGTTCCCCCATGCTCAATGAAATCCCCGACAACCAACCCCATCAACTCAGTCTCTCCGGGCTTTACACTAACCATTCTGGTAGAAGCCCTAAATACAACAACCCAACTAGCATCACTTGTCTCACGTCCACTCATGGGAGGTCCCCCAGCGCTCTTAGGTATAGGCAGATACAACCCACACAACCTCTCGTGGAAGATCCCCCAGCACTATCAGACATAGGTAGATGCAATCCACACAACCACTCGTGGAAGATCTCCCAGCGCTCTTAGGCATAGGTAGATACAATCCACATATCCACTCGTGGAAGATCCCCCAGCACTCTCAGGCATAGGTAGATGCAATCCCCATACCCACTCGTGGAAGATCCCCCAACGCTCTCAGGCATAGGTAGATACATCCTTAGGTACTTGTATAATCATGTCTGGAGCTCAACAGACGTCGGTCATGTCTCGATGGGATACTGTCACCTTGCGGTAGTATGGACCTCATTAATCACCGTCTAAGTATTGTCGTCGCGACAATACCTTTTTGTAGCCTCGGCGACAACAAACCCGAGAGCTTGTCGCCGTGTCGGCAACATTCTAGAAAATTTTCTCTGTCTATTATTCACTTCTCGTTTGCTGCAACGATGAGTTCATGTCACCTCGGTGAAGTTCACGATCGTGTTGCCGAGGCAAAATCTGGGTTTTACATATTTTCACCAGTAATCCTCTCCTTTTTCTCTCCCAATCACAACCATTTCACTCCTCATCAAGCAAACAACATCCTACTTGAATTACTTGAATTTGGGGTGCAATTGCAAGAGGTTTTCCCAAGAAACGGAGAATGTGGGGACAAGATACAATTTTCCAAATTACTATAAAAAGGAAAGAAATTAGTAGAATTTCCCCCATTCTTCATTCATTCAACGTGAGAGAGATAGTAAAAAGCTAGAGAGAGAAAGTGAAGATTTGAAGGATTTGAGTTCGGATCTGGTAAATTGGCAAGATTACACTCCCATTCATGCTTTACTTTCAATATACATCCATCTCTTTGTCATTTAAATTGAGGATTTTGAAATTTGGTTGAATTGGGGTTTTAGGTGAAGAAGAGCTTAGATCGGAGTTCTTGAGCTAGATTTGGTGTTAAGGTGAGTGGAATATTATGTATAATTGCATTAAATCATGTTTTGAAAACTTATTTCATGTTGTATGTGAATGGGTAAACTTTGGGTTGGAATTGATGAAAATATTTGTGTGAATTGGTGATAGATGTTGGTTGTATTGTGTGAAGGGGACGTAGTATGCTTGATGTGAGAGTAAATGGGAGTGATTTGAGAGGTGAAATTGTAGGGAAAAAGAGGCATAAATCTGGAAAACCCAGATTGTCGCCACGACAACGGCAAAGTTCAAGTTCATCCTCCTTTTCGAGGTGACCAGGGTGTGTCGTCGAGGCGGAGTTCATGTAAACACTGGGTGAAGAAAATTTCCAGAATGTCGCCAAGGCGAAGAAAGGTCGTTGTCGCGATGACAAACTCTCCGGTTTATTGTCGTCGAGGTGACAAAAAGGTGTTGCCGCGGCAACATCACTTAGAAGAATATAGAGAATTCGAGTGATTTGGGGGTGTAAGTACAAGGTTGGAAACATGTCAAGTAGACAGGGGTGTAAATATAATAATTCAAAGGTCGAGGGACCTAAGTGTGATAATGAAAAATATAGGGGGTTAATTGAAAGATGAGAAAAGTTAATGGACTAAAGTGTAAGAATGAAAAAGTGTAAGGGCATATTGATATTTTCCCATGAGAGACTAAATTGATATTTTTCATGGAGAGATTCATGTGTGTGTTTATTGTAAAACCCATCTCATGTTTTGTATATGTAGATATATGTTTCTATACACATTTATGCATATGTGTATGTGGAGATGTGGGATTGTGATGAAGAGATTGGGTGGATTTGAGCACATTGGACGACGACTAGCTAAGTCTGACTGAGGATGTTCCGTACTACCGCATGGTGATAGTATCCTATCAGGACAGGACAGGACAGGACAGACGACATTTGAGCTCCAGACTTATCCATATGTGTATCCCGGATTGTATCTACTTATGCCTGAGAGCGTTGGGGGATACTGTGGAGTGTGTCTACCTATGCCTGAGAGCACTGGGGGACCTCCACGAGTGAGGATTGAATGTACCTATGCCTGAGAGCGTTGAGGGATCTTCCACGAGTGTTTGAGTGGGCTGCATCTACCTATGTCTGAGAGCGCTGGGGGATCTCCTACCAGAGGATGTATGATAAGAGGCTAGTTGGATGGTTGCATGTAGGGCTTCTACTACGGCGGTTAGCGTAGAGCCCGGGAGGATTGAGTTGATGATTGATGGGACTGATTGCCGGGATTTTATTGAGCATGTTTTCAGCATTTAAGTATTTTAATATATTGTATTTTATGAATGTATTATCCGCTCACTGGGCCTCCTAGCTCATTGTTTTTTATTCCCCCCCCCCGGTCATCATACAAGAGTCGAGTCGCATCCTCCGTTGTAGGTCGGTTGCCAAACATATGTTCCTGCACTTCCACATGTTGAGTGTCATATAGACAACTCTGATACTGTATTTTATAGTTGGACTTGTAAAATAACTTTGCATATTGGTATCTTTTAATGAAAAATTTATTGGGTTTTCACAAAGGTTTCTCAAAAACTCACACTCCTTTCGAGATCTGAGTCCCAAGGAGCACCTGGATCCGGTAGGGTAAGGATCACCCGGGAGGGGTGTGACATCATATACATGCAATCTCCCAATTCAATTAATCACCCATACCCAACATCACACATTATGCAATTAAGTTTCAAAACACAATTTAATGCAATAATTTATACTATT
>WYDK02118172.1:1339099-1349835 GCA_009867345.2 Toxicodendron radicans
GTTTGAATGTTTGATTAATGTTAGAAAATGGCATGAAGATGTAATGTAATACATGTTTTATGATGATAAAGGTGAGCAAGATGTAATGTAGATGGATTGATGATCCATAGATGAATCAAAAGTATTAAGCTCACTAACATATGTATTTACATGCCATAAGATGTTAGAGATGCATATAGACAGGATGGAAAACGCGTAAGCATATCCTCGTATATCGGTTGAGGAAAGATGAATATATGCTTTAGATGCTAAATAACGTGTAAGCACGCCTCTAGATGATATGAGCTCTAGACGAATTTGAAACTATATGATATGAAGTGTTTAAGATGCTAAGAAAAGTCTGATCGGCTAGACATTAGATGGTTCATATGCAAGTAGTTGCATTACATGAGTTATGATGTTATTTACATCATGAGATGATTTATACTCATGTTAGATGATATTGAGATATTATGTCATGACATTTGATGTGTGTGTACTATGTTTATATACTTGTTTGTAGGTGTACACTTGATGCTTATATGGCCATGGGATAAGATGATGAATGTATATGAGTTAGTAAAGAAGAGAAATCATGCATAAATGCAAAAGACATGTGGTGTGTAAATGAATGTGTTTAATTGAATGTCAAATGACACACTTGAAATTAGATGGATCATTCCTTATTGAGCGATTAGCACTACCCTCTCATTGTTGAATGTTTTGCAAGTAATCCAAAAGCGAATGATGCTAGAGACGGTAGGACTATGCATGAGGGAAGATGATTTATTGTTATCTTGATGTTTTATTTTGATGTAAATAATGTAAATGATTATTTGTAATAGAATATGGTAGGCAAATGTTTTTGAAACACCTTTTGGGAACTTCCATCACATGAATGAAAATGGTATTAATATGTTTTGTTTGATTAATGCCTAGATGAATTTAAAGTTATTTTTGGACGTACATATTTTGATTTTGTGGGACATCTTATATGAATGTTTTGGGATGTTATTATTATTATCTCTACACAAGTTTCCTAAATACAACTAGTTCTCTAGACATGAATTCTTTGGATTCTCGTTGAAAGACATTCAGAGAATACCTGGCTGGGGAGGGATTTTACACTATTAATATGTCTGAAGATAAATATTATGAGATATTTGTTAAAAAAATCATTTTTACCATAATTTAAAACTTATTCTAAAACTTCAACTAGAAATGATTTAATAAATTTATTTAACAAAATGAAATTAGAATTAATAAATAAATACATAATTGTTATGTTATTGTGGCTCTAACAGTCAATATTTGGAATGGTAGAGCTAAACAAGATTATATTTGTATGACTAGTCATTATTTTGATAACGAATGTAAATTAAATAAATCTTTATTAGGATTTAAATTAATGGATTTAGATCATAATGGTGGACAAATTTATTTAAAATTGTTGAAGTTTTACAAGAATATAATTTGCTTGACAAAGTTATAAGTCTTACTTTAGATAATGCAAGTTCTAACAATAAGGCTATAGATTTTTTTTAACTAAATTTTCCTTATTATGACAATTTAAAGTTTTTTCACCAATGTTGTGCATGTCTCATTATTAATTTAATTGTAAAAGGTGGAATGAAAAGAATTAGAAATAATATTGATAAAATTAGGGATTGTTTAGCTTGGATTACTAGTAGTAGAAGAAGAAATTCTGAATTTAAAGATTCTTGTAGAACTTCAAATTTGTCTCCTAGAACTTTTGCATTAGACATGCGAGTTAAGTGGAATAATACTTATTTAATGCAAGATTTATGTTTACCTTATGCAAATTTAATTAGTTATTTTGTAGCAAATAGAAGGGGTCTTCATAATTTGGTAGATAATGATTGTCATATAGTTGAAATATTTCATTCTTTTCTTAAAAGTTTTTATGATGCCACTTTAAAACTTTTTAGTGTGTATTATCCTACTAGTCCATTGTAGTAAATACAATTGTAGAAATTTCAAGTGTATTTACTCAAAATTGAAACAAGGAAATTTTAGCAGGACCAATACAAGCAATGGAAGTGAAATTTAAAAAATATTGGAAACTCGTTCTTTTTCTTTATTGTTTTGTTATCATATTTGATCCTATGCTTAAATTAGGGGATTTAGAACAAGTTTTAGACATCTTAAGTGAACATTTACAAGAAGTAGATTATGCCAGTCAACTAGAAAAGATAAGAAAGTGTCTAGGAGAGGTATATTTGTTGTATGAAAGCAAGTATGGGAAACAACGCCGAGGCACAAACACAATAACCGAGGAAGAACCAACACAAGACAGAAACAAAAGCTCAACATTCAACATATGGAGTGCAATTAATAGGCGAAAGAAGTCCAAATCCCAAAGCACAGCCTCCTCATCCTCTTCCCTACAGAGTAATAAGCTTCCCCAGTATTTGGGAACCCCTGACTTGCTACTAGAAGATCAAGAATTTTTAGCCAACTTTGATGTCTTGAGTTATTGGAAAACTAGAAAAACTATTTTTCCAGTACTATCAAGACTTGCCCCAATGTGTTCTCTGTTCCTGTCTCTACCATCTCGTCTGAACAAACTTTCAATGCAAGTGGAAGAATTTTGTTGGAAAGGAGGACTAAACTTTAACAAAAAATGATTGAAGTCTTGACATGCATTTGAGATTGGGAACGATCACGCCATCGGGATCAATACGAGGTTGTCGACGATACTTTAATAGAATCATTTCAATTTTGTAATTTAGATGAGGCATATGAGGGAGGCCCTAGTCAACCCTCAAATTAGTTGTTTTGTAATTTGTAAATTAACTGTCAATTATTGCACTTTTTTTTTCTTACCAAGTTTTTGTCCCAATTGGGGTTTTCTTGGTTAGGTTTTTAACGAGGCAATAATTGTTGAAATTTTTTTTTTTTTGATAAATGAATAAATCTAAAATTTTTCTTATATTACAATTTAATTGTATTAAAATTGAATTAATGTTTGAAATGGTAAGTGTTAACTAAAAAAAATTAATCTAATTGAATTGATATTTGAAAAGTTAAATTAAAAAAATAACACAAAAGACGAAAACATTAAAAAATCTAAGACAAAATTAAAAAAAAAAAAAATTGGCCTCGCACGCTAACCTGTCAGGTTAAGGTTATAGGTCGACCTATTCAAAGAATGTGTTAGCCGAACCCTACCCGCATAAGTTGGTGGGCCCAACTCGGGCCAAACCCTCCCGGCTCACCCACTTTTCCAACTCTAATAATGACTTCATTATCAATACTATTAAATACATCTTTCTCTATATACACAACTACACTATCATTCAACTATTGATCACTCATTCTATTTCGCAAAAGATTTTTTCACAAAATTCATTGTTGAAAATGCTCTTTTTACACTAGCAAGGGCAACTCCCATTTGAATCAAACACTTTTTTTACATCAAATATAAAAATGGGTAAAACAATGTGGTCCCAAGAACCCACCTTCTCTGTAAAAAAAACAACACAAAATCGGTCAATACATATTAGTCGTCTCAAGGCCAACTCCAAAATAACTTTAAAAAAATATCTTCTTACTTCCTCTATCTTTAATATATCATCACAAATAAAAAAACAAATTGGTACAATTTGTTGTCCTAATGACAATTTCATCTCCCTAAATCCTAATCTATAATTTAACCTTAAACTTTCAAAATAAAATAATACAAATATAAAAATGTATTAGTATTACTTGACAAATTGAAGTAAAAAAGGGCTTGTCGGCTTGATAGGTGGGAGAAAACTACATTTGTGTGGATAAAGAATTAGAAATTTAGGAAAAAAATTGAAACATAAGTTGTTGAATTAGTTATGGGCAATAAACAAAGAACATGTCTAGGAAGTAAAGAAATAAGGGTTTAGTTTTGATAGCCCAAAAAGAAAAATGAGAGTTTAACTTATTTGATGGGTTGAAGTTTTTTTTGTAATTACTCTTTATTTAGGGGCAAATTTGTAAAAGTTGTCAAAAAAAATTAAAACTTAAGGATGGTCAACTAGCCCTCCTTGATCCCTTTCCCTCCATCCTTGTATATTCTATAATGTTTTTAAACCTAGACTGGGCCTTGACCCGATCAAGGGGTCAATTTTTGGGTTGGCCGGTCAGACCGGTAACATCAGCATATCCAGCGGGATGCAAATATTAAAGACTTCAAAATTAAAACTATTTAAAAGTCTATATTAAAAAAGTTGTCGTTACGGTGTTTGTTGGAAACGAGACTAACTCTCACAACACTCTATCACAACACTCTATCACGCTCTACGGTTTCCTAAGCCTACAAGGCAAGGCAAACCAATAAACTCGCTCATCAGTACTCTAGGTAAAATATATCTTGTCTCACCCGATTCCTCAAGTTAGATTGGTTAAAGACTATCACTAAATACCGACAAACGCAACACGCAAACACCACTAGTTGGTACGTCATTAACAAATACAATTTATTTACATGCAACTTCGAATTAACTAACTACACAATCCATGCAATAAACTTAGAAATGGAATTAAACGTGAATAAAACTTGATTAATACTCAACATTTAATGGTTTCAAACAAACATTTATTGTGCAACAAGTTTCATCAACAACAAAGCTCAACGGATATCACGGTAATCAAATAACGTACATCAACTATATTAAAGTATCAAAATCGAACACGAAACGAAAACAAATATAGTCAAAACAAAATACTACCAACTATTCGATGATCGAACTCATCCAACTAGTCGAGAGTTGTCGACGAGGATTGTGGGTGTCAATCTCGATCTTGCCTCTGCCGTAACATGCAACCAGGAGCTCAGCCACTCATGGGTGTGTCGATGGAGGCTAAAATGTCGGGAATGGGGCTAACCATCTTGGAGAGGCAACGACCGACGACAAGATGATGCGACAAATGGTTGAAAATGATCCACAAAATGCCGGAAGATGAACGGTCACGACTCGTCAGAATCCGAAGGTGGCTCAAAATGGATCTCGTCCGAATAAATATCCAAACATACCAAATCATAGATCAGGACCTAGGGAGTATAGATCGGGTGCTGGAAAACCGAAAAGTCACCAAAAAATGTAAGATCTAACGTGGAAGACGAAGGGCCACGACAGCTTGGGGGAACGTGCGATGTTCGATCGACGATCCGAAGATACTGGTGGATAGATCTTGACCTCATGAGTCTAGATCTACTGGAGGTGAGATGAACATATGTCGAATGAAGTCGGGATCTAACCAGGAAGAAGAAAGGGTGTGGTGGCCCGTGATGGCCCGTGGCGGCCCGTGGGTTGCTGAAATGGAGTGGAAATGGTGGTCTAGACCTAGGGTGATGATGGATGATGGTGGTGGCCTGTGGTGATGATCGGTGATGGTGGTGGAACGTGAAAAGTGTGGGAAATGGAAGGGTGGAAATGGTGTGGGAGAGAATGGAAAATGGGTCTGCTGGAATTCATTCAATCAAGAATAAGACTACGCATTAGTCCTTTCAGGTTTGAAATCTAGTAAGCACACCCCTGCAATATGGGCAGGAAAGTAGGTAATCCTAGTTGCCACAATCCACCCTAGATCAGCCAAGCAAACACAATCAATAGACAATGTTTGCAAAAGTTAAAGTATTGAGATAACATTTAGATTTTTGAATTGTATTTGGTTTTCAAGCTAAAAGGATCGTCTTTGTACACAAACTTACAAAGAAAACAGAGGAAAAGAAAGAAAATGTTGATTCACATGTTTACGATTGTCCAAACTAAAGAACCCAATTCAGCCACTCAAAGTTCTGCCTCTATCAACCTCCAAACAACGCAAACCCCAAAACCCAAGATTATTTCTCTTTCTCTATAACAATTTTTGAACAACCAGCCAACCAATCACTATATTACCACCCACAACAACCACAAAATAGTATAATTAACGAGGATGAGAAGAAAGAATAAAACCTCTTTAAGCTCTAGCATTCTTGTATTTCTGTTGTGTAAATTGCACATGTTGGCTAATTAAAAATATTGTTGGATTAGGGCCATTATCAAAGCTCAAGTATGAACCAATAAGTGAGTTGGCTCAAACTCTATAAATAAGTAATCGCTTTATGGCCAAGTGAAATGTGTGGCTTGGTTTGCTCTTGAAGGCTATAAATAGGGGGCAATTGTTATGGTTTAACATCCCAAAGAAAAAGAGAAGAGTATCCAAAATAGAAGAAAATTAAAAAGTTTAGTGTTAAGCTTTGAGTTAGAGAATTTGTGTGGGAAATTATCTTGGGTGTAATTATTCTTTTTTGGGTGCAAGAAAGTTTACTAAGAGTGTGAGTGATTGTAATATTTTTCACATAGTGAATTTTCTCAGGTTGTCTTTGGCAACGATAGTGGTTTTTTTTTTTTGGCCAGTTTTGGAGTTTCCACTTAATTCTTATGTTGTGAGATTGTGTTCTTAATTATCCAATTTCTATTTCTCTACATTGTGTGACATTTATTCCTAACAAGTGATATTAGAGCAGACACAATTTGTCTTTTGATGTCCCTTCAAAAGCCTACGCGGGGGCATCCACGTGTGGTTGTGGGTCTACACGAGAGTGAGGTGGACGGGTAGGTAGGGGGTCACCTGTGACAAGGGCGTCACAAGGATTGGGTGGAGGAGAATGTAATGAATCCCACATCGGAAGCACATTGGGGTGGTCTCTTATGCTTATAAAAGTGGGAGTCCCTTCACCTAACAGGTTAGCCTTATAGGTGTGAAACTCCTAGCCCATGACAAGTGGTATCAGAGCTAGGTTCTTGAAGCAAAAATGTCAAGCATAAAATTTGAAGTAGAGAAATTCAATGGGAGACTTAACTTTGACTTATGGCAAATACAAGTCAATGATGTGATGATTCAATCTGTGTTACACAAAGCGTTGAAGGGGCGACCAACCCCGAACACTAGCAAAGAAGGTTCGAAATCTGGTATGAGCGATGAAGATTGGGAAGATCTCGATTTGAAAGCCACAAGTGTGATCCGCTTGTCTTTGGCTAAGAATGTTCTTGCTAATGTGCAAGGAATTTCAACCGCCAAGGAACTTTGGGAGAAGCGTGAAGGAATGTACCAAGCAAAATGTGTCTCTAATTAGGTGTATCTCAAGGAGCAGTTTCATACTTTGTGTATGAATGATGGCATAACTATTTCTGACTATCTGAGTGTCTTAAATGAAATCGTCTTTAAACTGGAAGCCATTGGAGTGGATAGATGACGAGGATATAACTTTGAGGCTTATTTGGTCTCTTCCACCTTCTTACAAACACATGAAGCCCATTTTGATTCATAGGAAGGAAATTTTGTGTTTTCGGAAGTCACCAACAAACTTTTCTCTAAAGAGAAGAGACTAAGTGGTGGATATAGTGTTCCACCTGAAAACTCAGCATTGGTGATAGTCGGAAGTTGGAAGAAGAAGAACTTCATGAACAAGAAACTAGTTTGCTAAGGGTGTGGACAATCTGGGTACCTCAAAAGAAATTTTCCAAAAGGTGGAGCTGATTCGACAAGCAACTCAAGGTAAAAAACTGACGATGAAACTAATAGTGTGTCTACCTTTGGTGAGGTAGACGATGTTGATTTTCTTTTAAAAAAACATGTACATCCTCATGGCATGTCGCTAGTCTCCAAAGTTTCCATGAAAGAGGATGTGTCACTACTAGCAGGTTTTGCACACAGGGCATTGGTTGGCATTGATGCAAAGTGTGTGGTGAAATTGATGTCAATGGCTGATGAACATCTTGGAAGCCAACGTGGGAGTTGCACCATAATTTTTCAACAAGTTTGTTCAACATGTGCCGAGAAAAAATATTAGATTGGTTGATTCTAAGTGTGTGTACTTTTTTATGGTGGAGTAAGATAATTCTCTGCACTGAGAATTATGATTGTCTGTGAGGACAGAGTTGTGTAGCGGAAGCTATGACAATTATTTTTATTTAGCCAAGGTGGAGATTGTTGTGCAAATTGCACATATTGGCTAATTAAAAATATTATTGAATTAGGTTCATTATCAAAGCCCAAGTATAGCCAAAGAAGTGAGTTGGCTCAAGCTCTATAAATAAGTGGTGGAGATTTACCCAAGTGGCTAAATGAGTGGTCATGGTTTGGATAAGTGGTCGCTTTATAGTAAAGTCAAATGTGTGGCTATGATTCGCTCTTGAAGACTATAAATAAAGGGCATTGGTTTTGGTTTTTATCATCCCAAAGAAAAAGAGAAGAGTGTCCAAAAGAGAAGAAAATTAGAAAGTTTAATGTTAAGCTTTGAGTTAGAGAATTTGCGTGGGAAATTCTCTTGAGTGTAATTATTCTTTTCTAGGTGCAAGAAAGTTTATTGAGAGTGTGAGTAATTGTAATCTTCGTCACATAGTGAATTTTCTCGGGTTGTCTTTGGCAACAACAATGGTTTTTTCTCCGATTTTGAAGTTTCCACTTAATTCTTGTGTTGTGAGATTGCATTCTTAATTCGTCAATTTCTATTCTTCTATATTGTATGACATTTATTCCTAACAATTTCTTCAATGTACAAGTAGAAGAAGAAGAAGAGTTGTGCAAGATTTTTGGTTTTTGGTGGCCCGATTTAGCCACTAATCCGGTTGGACCGACGGTTCGTTACTATTCTATCAGTCCAAACCGGGACAATCTAGGCCAATGGCTAAAACCAGGTTTGGGGGTACCTAGATCGGATTCAGTGTCGATTCCTGGTCAAACTGACCAGTCTGATCCGGGTTTTAAAATATTGATATTATAATTGGACGAATTCATATATACCTGTTTCACCTAATTTTTTTTTGTCTTTATCCTAAGATTTAACATATTTGCTCTGTAATCATCTATATGATCAAGAAAAATAAATATTTTCATTTGATTATGGAATTAAAAAAATAATAATAATGATCATATTTTCCTTTCTCTAAGAACTTAAACATATATTTACCCATTATAAACTTAGAAATTTAAGCATAAGTACATAGGTACACTAATTATTCAAAAGATAAAATATTGAACTTCATTTACGTAAAGAATTTAGGATATTGAGGGGAGATCAAACTAATTCTAATTGTGCATATTTAGCTCCAACAAGAACAAAAAAAAAAAAAAAAACATTTCCATTATTATTAATGCCTCGTGACTTATCAAAACTCGAATAATTTATACATAACAATACCACTACTGTCATACTATAAATGATCTTTATATATGAAATTAAACATCAAAATCTCATGAATTAATCACATAAAATGACTTGATCCAATACAAAACAATCCGTCAGAACAAGATATATAAATTGTACAATACTAAAAAAAAAAAAAGAAGAAGAAGAAGAAGATTACATTTCTCATTAGTGCACCATAATATATAGTCATAATAATACGAATTAATATTACATTGAAAAAAATAATCAAGAATTCTTTATTGACTAGATCGATCAAATGGCCAGCAGTTTATAGCCAGCTTTTACATGCATAATAAATTCATGCAAAAAATTAAAAATCAAAGGGCATAAAGATCAGCAAGTTCCTCCAAAGAATCGAGAATGAGATTCGGTTCAGAATTCTCAAGCATCCAAAGAAGATGATCAAAGAGAACAACTTCACACTTAACCAAAATCAACTCTCCATTTTTTTGCTTCGATTTCTCCATCAAAGCATTCAACAATGGATGATTTAAGTATTTAGAACTAATCACGTACCGTTTCCTCGTGCTGCCAACAAAAATGGTTTCGCAATTCTCCTCTTGTTGAAGCTGATGATGATCTCTGATAGATTTGGACCTCAAGCTACTGTATGAAGATGATCGGCCGAGTTGCCGCGACAAGCTCTTGCATTTTCTGAGGATCAGATTGATCTTCTTCATTGAATGAAAGGTGTAAATAACTTGAGAAATACTCAGAGGAAGAAGAAGAAGGAGATTTTTAAGGGGGGCCGGGGGGAAAAGATCAAGAAGAAGAAGAAGAAGAAGAAGGTTGAGGGTGGTGGGTGGGAAGTCTTTGTTTTCCGGTGCTAGAAAATTGGTGGGGTCTTCTTATTATATATTATTGTAACTTGCAACCAAACTTATTTATCAATCACTACTTAATTAACATTAATCATCAACTATTAATTCTTCATTCTTTGATCCACTGATCTTTTTAGTTTAGTATGCAAAATAATATTAGTAGAATGAGAAAATTCAGATGGTGGTACATGGAGATATCAAATCAAATTGAAAACAATTGCTCTCTTATATCAATATTCTAATTAAAAATCCTTTTTATAGACGCTCTATGTTTTGTATAATTGATCAATTCATGTATACACACACGATTAAATAGGCTAATTTGTCACCATTATTAATTATTAAATTGATTAACAAAAAGTATAAAGAATAAGTTATGGATTTAGATATTAATAGTATCACTTCATAATAATTATTGAGAATAAAAATGGTGATATTATTGAAAAATCCCACAAAAATATAATGCCTCAAGTATCTGCCTCTTCTTTTTTAGGTTATGTGCACGTGGGGATCACAAAAATGTTAAGAAAAATGTCAATATAATAGACAAAACAAAAAAAATATATGAAATTTTATTTTATTATATTTTTATATATTATAAATTTCATTTTATTTTATTTATGATTAGAGTACATAGATTAATAAGTTATCTTAACGTATGTCTTTAACAGACACAAAATTTAATTATTTGTATGTATTGTATTTACAAAAAGACAAAGATAATTTTTTTAATGCACCGATAT
>WYDK02118172.1:1410787-1420837 GCA_009867345.2 Toxicodendron radicans
AAATAGAAAATAACGCACTTAAATGATGTTCAGGATCAAAACTATGCAAAAAGCATCTGATAATCCTAATAAACTTACGCATACAACACTACAAATCTAGGATTATCAGGCACCATCAAGGCAGTCAACTCAGCGGCACAACCAATCCATGAAGTATCTCGAAGAGTTAAAACTACCGTTGGAACTTGGTCCGGCTACATAGACTTCTCAGTTGCACCAACGAAAGACTACCAAGTTGTCCTTGGGTTGGAGTTTATGGAGCAAGTCAGGGCGTTCCCAGTACCTTCCACCAACACCATATGCATCATAGACGGAGAGCGGGCTTGTGTATTGCCTACTAGCCGCTCTACCAAACCGGAGACATCAATACTCTCGGCCATGCAATTCAAGAAAGGCATTAAGAAAAAAGAGGAAAGCTACATGGCCATCCTCAAGCCGTACGATGATGAGGAGCCAAGCCCGCAAGAGGCAGTACCACGGGAGGTAGCGGGAGTACTCAAGGAATTCATAGATGTCTCACCAAATGAGCTGCCAAAAGAACTACCACCTAGGAGGGAGGTAGACCACCAAATTGAGCTGGAACCAGGCGGCAATTGTGGGAACTAGTCGATGCAGGGTTTATCAAGTCTCCAAAGCTCCCTATGGCGCCCCAGTCTTATTTTAAAGGAAGAAGGATGGTTCTTTGCGCATGTGCATAGACTACCGGGCACTCAACAAGGTAACCGTGAAAAATAACTATCTCATTCATTTGATTGCCGATCTTTTCGACCAGCTGGGACATGCCCGCTACTTTACCAAGCTGGATCTTCGGTCGGGTTATTAACAAGTACGCATAACCGAAGGAGATGAGCCAAAGACCACATGTGTTACAAGGTATAGGTCTTATGAATTCTTGGTTATGCTATTTGGTTTAACAAATGCACCTGCCACATTTTGCACTTTGATGAACAAGATATTTCATCCCTACCTCGATCGGTTCGTGGTCGTCTACTTGGATGACATAGTGGTGTATAGCAAAACCCGAGAGGAGCATGTGAAGCACCTAAGAGAAGAGTTCCAAGTACTGCGGGACAACAAACTATACATCAAGAGAGAGAAACGCTCTTCGCCAAGCCGAAGGTAATGTTCTTGGGGAATAAGATCAAAGACGGATAGCTCATGATGGAAGATAGCAAAGTGCAAAGCATCTAAGAGTGGGAGGTGCCCACTAAAGTGTCGGAGTTAAGATTCTTCCTGGGATTAACAAATTACTACCGTCGATTTATCAAAAGCTAGTCGGCAAAGGCAGCCCCATTGACTAATCTACTCAAGAAGAACAAGTCATGGGAGTGGTCAGAAGAATGTCGAGTGGCCTTCAAAGAGCTGAAAACCTCCATCAGCAAGGAGCACGTGCTTACCTTGCCAGACCACACACAGTCATATGAAGTGCATACCGACGCATCCGACTTTGCCATAGGTGGTGTGCTCATGTAGAATAGGCACCCAATTACTTATGAGAGTCAGAAGCTAAACGAGACGGAGCGATGTTACACAGTGCAAGAAAAGGAAATGACGACCATCATTCATTGCCTAAAAGTGTGGCGACACTACTTGCTTGGGTCCAAGTTTATTGTTTTGACAGATAACGTTGCAACAAGCTACTTCCAAACCCAAAAGAAGTTGAGTCCAAAACAAGCACGAAGACAAGATTTCCTGGCTGAATTTGATTACTCCTTGAAATACAAACCAATGAGGACAAATGTGGTCGCAGTCGCACTAAGCCGCAAAGCAGAGTTGGCAAGAATCAGTCAAGTCACGGGGGTGATAGCTGAAAGGATCAAGGAGGGACTCCAGCACGAACCACATGCTCAAAGTATTATTGCATTGGTAAAAGAGGCAAAAACTTGAAGGCTCTGGCTAACCGACGACTTACTCTACACCAAAGGCAATCGACTATATATCCCAAGATGGGATAATCTGAGGAAAGAGTTGATCAAAGAGTGTCATGACTCCTTATGGGCAGGTCACTCAGGCATGAAGTGTACCCTCGCCCTCTTGAAAACAGCCTACTATTGGCTTGGGATGCAAGATAGCGTCGAAGGGTATGTGAGCACATATCTTGTTTGCCAACAAGACAAAACAATGCAGCAACAACCAGTAGGCCTGTTAAACCCGCTACCCGTGCCTGAGAAACCATGGGAGAGTGTATCAATGGATTTCATCTCCTTTTTGCCAAGATCTTAAGGATTCAGGAGCGTCACAGTCATAGTGGACAAATTTAGCAAATATGCCACTTTCGTCCCCGTATCTACTGATTGCACAGCAGAAGAAGCAGCCAAACTTTTCTTCCGCAATGTTGTCAAGCTATGGGGCATTCCGACGAGTTAGTGATCGTGATCCTCGGTTCACCGGGAGATTTTGGACAGAGTTATTCAAAATGCTAGGGTCAAACCTAGACTTTTCAACCAGTTTCCACCCCCAAAGTGATGGCCAAACTGAGCACATCAACATGTTGTTGGAGTTGTATTTACGACACTATGTGAGTGCTAGCCAGCGAGACTGGGCAAAACTTCTCGACATAGCTCAATTCTCGTATAATCAACAACGGAGCGAAGCAACCAACAAGAGCCCCTTTGAGATCATCATGGGACAACAACCAAACACCCATTTTTCCCTTGCCACCCGTTATGATGGGAGAAGCCAAGCAGCATTCACGTTTGCCAAATCCTAGCACAAACAAGCTAAACTTGCTCGTGCAGCCCTACACAAGGCAGCCAAAAGAATGAAAAAGTGGACAGATAAGAAAATAAGGCATGTCGAGTTTCAAGAAAGAAACCTAGTCCTTGTAAAGTTGTTGCCCCAACAATTCAAAACACTAAGGAGGGTGCATAAAGGGTTAGTGCGCAAGTTCGAAGGCTTATTCCCCGTAATTCAGCGAATTGAAAAAGTTTCGTACAAACTCTAACTCCTTCTAAAACTGAAGATACACCCGGTCTTTCATGTTAGTTTGTTAAAATCATTCCATGAAGACGCGGAGGAACCATCCTGCGGAGTCTCTACCTGTGCACCAACAGCCGTTGTAACTTCTTTCGACAAAGAAGTCGAAGAAGTACTTGCTGATAGAGTCATTAGACAAAGGGGCGTTCCAAATTACCGGGAGTACTTTATAAAATGGAAAGGGCAGCCCGCCACCGAAGCTAGTTGGGAAATTGAAGAGTTGTTATGGCAATTTAGAGACTTAATCCAACGTTACAAGGATGATGCGACGAGGGCGTCACAACCTTAGGTGTGGGAGAATGTCATGTGCAGCCTGGACGATGGCGTGAGCAACCTGCACGACAACCTCTTAGAAGCTACTCAACACTTTTATTGATAAGAAAGCTTCAAAGAGTATAACCCAACTTCATAGCTAAGTATACTTCATGGTTAAGTAAACCTAACTACGGTTAACCTTACCCATGGCACAAGTTTTTAGTTCATGAGTGTATGTGTATAATCTCACAATTCAAAGCAATAGAGTTTATTACTTTCTCTACACTTTCTCCTTACATATCTCTCATCTTTACTTGTTCTTAAGTTTGTGTGAATCTAGGTTGCTTAACATCATTCCGCAGTGTTAAGGCCGCACATTACTTAGGCAAAAAGCTAAGTGCGTGACACCCCGCTCTTTTCAGAAGTACAAACGTAACCCCCATTTCATTAGCATCCGTTAATAAACTTCTGTTAAGTTATGAAATGACATCTTTGCCCTTCAATCGTTTGCTAAACTGAATTTTTTTCAATTTTCTTTTTTATTCAAATAAATTTCTTAAGTTAATTTTTAATCTAAAATATATTGTTCAATTCCATCCACTTTCATCGGGTTACTTATCTCATATCAATCCAAATTTTACCTTCCAAATAAATTTATTGATCTAACTTTAATTTAAATCTAACAAAACTCAATCAAAAACAAATTATAAAACATTTTTAATTAAAATCCCTCAACCTCCAAATTCACTAAATCCAATTTCCTTAATAAAAACTAATAATAAACTGAAGAAATAAAAAATAAAAATTGAAGCTTTATAGTGGTGGCTAACCACTAGACTTGGCCCGATTTGGACATGGCAAGATTCAGCCACCGCCCAGGCTCAATTGGAGGAAGATGGAGAAAGGGTGAAGAGAAGAGAGAAAGAGACGAAGAAGAGACGAAGAGGGGGAGGAGAAGAGAAGAAGGATGAGAACGATGGAAGAAATAAAAAAATGCAAGGAAAAATGAGGATTTTTTATAAAATCTGAAAGTCAATAATACCTTTTATAAAATTGAAGAACTATAAATATACCTTATTATATTTTAAAAGTTAACCGATAAATTTAAGTTTAAAAAATTTCTTAGAATTTATAATGTTTTCTGGGTTTACAAATTATATGTTGTAGGTAATTTTATTGAATTTTTTATGTTAAGTTAAAATTTATTTTAAAAAATTGAAATATTTTACTTAATTTTGTAAAAAATTAATTTAGGGATGATTTGGTCATTGCATAAGTCAAAATTGGTCAAACGTTAGTTTAGACGGAAAAATCTAACGGTTAGATAATTCCGATAACGCAAGGATCAGATTGTCAATTTCGGATAACACTGGGGAGGTCAACAAATAAGCCGAAATTGGATATGGATTTAAGGGAAAAGAAATGAAAAATTGAAAATTCGTAGTGTCGGACAGCAACGAAAAGAGAAAGGGGGGAAACAACGAAAATAAAAATGAACCTTCTCAAATCATAGAGAAGGAAATTGGGGGTTTTCTACCTCCTCCCTCTTCTTCTTTAAAATTCTCATTCAAATTCAAAATTCAATTTTAATTTTTCTTTTTTGTTAAAATTAAATTTATTTTTGTTAATTTCGACATGCGATCATCCGCCCACGACCGATGAATCTGTCTAAGAAGGCGTTGGTCTCCGTTGATGGGACTTCGACACCACGATCTCCAAATGAGTTGGCAGCCGAGTTTACTCAGTGATAAACGCAAACGTGGCCCTCCTTTAGGCTTGCGAAATCTCGGCAACTCTTGTTATCTCAACAGCGTCCTTCAGTGCCTCACCTACACTCCACCTCTCGCCAATTTCTGCCTCAAGCTCCAACACTCCTCTCTCTGTATTCCTCCTTTTCTTATTGTTATTCTTCATTATTATTTTTTTTTTAATTCATATTATGTTTTATTTGCTTCTTACGTTTTCGTACAGTTTTATTCATTTCTTGCCCTAATTTTAGAATTCTATGTTCAATCAGGTGATTTGGCACGTGACTGTCCGTTTTGTATTCTGGAGAAGAGGATTGTGCGGTCGTTGAGCATGGATTTAACTCTGGATGCGCCGGCGAAGATCCAGAGTTGTTTGAGGATTTTCGCCGAGCATTTTAGGGGCGGCAGACAGGAGGACGCGCATGAATTTCTGCGTTATGTGATTGATGCGTGTCACAACACGTGTTTGCGTCTCAAGAAGTTGAAACGCAAGGGGGGTGACCGTGAGGCGGTGAATGGGAGCGTGGGGAATAGTAGTAGTAGTAGTAGTAGTAGTGTGGTTAAGGAGATATTTGGGGGATCTTTGCAGAGTCAGGTGAAGTGTTTGTCTTGTGGCGCTGAGTCGAATAAGGTTGATGAGATTATGGATATTAGTCTTGATATTTTGCATAGTGGTTCACTTAAGGATGCGATGCAGAAGTTTTTTCAGCCTGAGGTTTTGGATGGAAATAATAAGTATAAATGTGAGAAGTAAGTTATTTGATCATGAGCTTTGTTGTTGTTTTTTTTTTCTAATAATGGGAATTTTGTTTTGGATGAGAAACTTATACTTGCCTAGTTGTAAGAAATTGGTGGCAGCTAGGAAGCAAATGTCGATTCTTCAATCACCAAATATCCTTGTGATTCAACTCAAGGTCTGGAGCTGTTGTTAAGTTTATAGTTGCTTTTAGCTTTGTTTGTAATTGCTTTTTGATTGAATCGTTGGTTGTGATCATAGAGGTTTGAAGGGATATTTGGTGGGAAAATTGATAAGACCATTGCATTGGAAGAAATTTTGGTTCTTTCAAGCTTCATGTGCAAAGCTAGCCAGGTGTGTACCGTTGTCAATATTTTGTGAGTTATGTGCCCTCATAAATCTTGCTTGACTGGGATTAAGCTCCTGCTAAATTTGTGAAATTCTATGAAAGTCAGTATATAGTATATATATACACCCTCACCTGTATGATTTTGGAGTAAGAGGTTATTGCCACTTTTAGAAGTTGAAGCCTAACAGAGTTTTGTTGAATTTCTCCACAATTAGGTTTGGCGCTTTTACTGTTGTGGTTATTAAGTTGGTATTAGCAAAATAATTCAAGTGTGATTTCACAATTCTGTAACTTGTAAGAACTTACTGTCATCTGACTATCCCAGGCTGGAAAAAGAATCATGGGGTATATATTAACCCATAATGCTTATCCATATTTATAGGGTAAATCTTGGTCTTCTTAGAGCCATCTATGATTATGTGGGAAATGGCTATTATTTGAACAAGAGTTTGTCATTATGGTATCAAATAAGTGATCAGAAATGAAATAATTTTTTCGTAATTCTATGCACAACTGATAATTAGGTTTAAAGAATGTACATAGACTGTGTTTTGTTGATTAGAGTGAGGTTGCAGGAAATGAAATCTCTTTCCTGGATCCTTCATTCCCTTAATTTGTGTGTAAAATTGCTTCCCATTAATGGACTTGGAATGAGATAATATCCTTAATGGAGTTGGTATCAATTCCCATACTTATGGGAGTCAAAATTAAAATTTTTGTGATGATGGAAAGCTGCGTAAAATGAGGGTGGTTGTGATTAATTAGGATAAGTATTTATATAATTGAGAAGAAAAAAGAAATCGTCCTGGTTGCTGAGAATTTTTAAAGTTTTCTTTGGTGAATTTGAGGGATTACATAGATTGGTATAGGCTTTTGAAACTTGTAATACTACAAGAACTTGGATGCCAAAATAGGAAACTAAAGAAACCTAAAACTTTGTCCATGAAAATTGTATAAAGACCCCAGATGAAAGAAAAATTGGAACCTTAGTGAAAAGCAAGTCTTGGCTGTTGTATGCTATTTTAAACCTCGAAAATTGCGTTTTGCTCCTAACTCATAAAACCTGGGAAAAGTACAAGTAACTAAAGCAGAAGCTTATTGATGCTTATGAACATAAAAATAGGGCTTAATATCAACTAGAGACTTGTATGGAGGGCCCATTTTTGAATCTGTATTGAACGTAGACGATAATCCTAGATTGCATTGATCTTTAGTCTCACTCTTTCTTGAGCATCTTGTGGTGTGCACCTAGCAATAGTATTATTCATCTTTTCTATACACCAGAAACTTAATCATACTAGGGCGCTTTTATACATGGTCAAAATATAGATTTAGTGGGAACTGAAAGAGGTGTGGTTAGTAAAGAAGAGTTTGGGTGTGGTTTTCGTGCTGCACTTTCTTAAAGCCATATACCAGCATCCAAACAGTTGATCCAAGTTAAACAATTAACAACAGAGGTAGCACATATGAAATTTATAAAATCTTTTGCAAGTAATGTCAATAGATTTATCATGTCTGCATAATCAAGGTTCCTTTGCGTGTATATGACTTTGTTTATAGTGAATAAATTGATAGACATGAGCTAAAATGAGAAAGAAGGTTTTTATTATGTTTAGAAGGGTTGGGTGGGGAACAATCCTCTATTGTCTGATAGGAGGCATTTGGTTCCTGGTGTTCTTTGTATTCTGTTTTACTGGGTCGTATCTAGATTAGTGGAAATATTATTCACTAGTTGGTGAGGAATTATTAGACTTTGGAAATTGGGAGTAAAGCTGTTAGAAAATGGTGCTTGATCAAAGAGCTCCATTCCTACATGTTTGTCTTTTCTCTTAGATACTTTTGCATGCATATGAGGTTTTAATTTGTCTGTTTCTTGTTGGCCTAATAACTTATGTTAACTCAAAAACAAAAGAAAAAAAGGAGCAAGAGTAATTTATTGGGAAGCTTTGTTGAATATAAAGAGGTAATAGTGATAGGGGAGGGAAAAGAGAAAACAGTTTCTTATTGGTGAGTGACAGATAGGGGATCCATATGTTGTTAAAAAGTACTTTTACATAATTGAAGACTATATTGTTTGCAAAATTGTAACAGTATTGTGCTGTGTCATGTAGACTAGAATTAAATTCTGCTTTGTTAACTTCCAAATGTTCAAGTGTGATCCAGAATTTGTTTGGAAGGTTATGACATAGATGCATAAGTAGTTAGACAACAAAAGCAGACAGGAAGCTTTAAATGTTCAAGTATTTTTTCGGCATCAAATACAGAGTAGATGGTTAGGTTACTCTTACGATATTGTCTGATTTCTGTGGGTGAATTTGTAGTCTTTGGTGCTTTCTTTTTTCTTATGTTTTTTCTGTTTTGGAATATAACCTAGTTATGCTTTAGGAAATCATCTATGAGATGTTCTCTCTCTCTCTCTCTCTCTCTCTCTCTCACACACACACACACACACACACAACTAATAGACATGTTATTGCTTGCATGTGAATACATTTCATAAACATTACAACCCCATGGAGGTGCATTCAATGCTATTTGAAGCATATATTTTATAAGTTGCTCTATTAAGCATATAGAATTTATGATTTTTGTTTGCAACACAGGATCCGCAACCAGAATATAAACTTTTTGGAACTATTGTGCATTCTGGATTTTCACCGGATTCAGGGCATTATTATGCTTATATCAAGGTCACTTATTGGATTTTATTTTATTTTAATACATATGTGAGTTTCAGGAATGAACAATGCCATCTGTTTGCTGATATTTCTTCTCTGTTTTGTGTACAGGATGCAATGGGCCGGTGGTATTGCTGTAATGATTCCTATGTCTCACTTTCAACTTTGCAGGAGGTATTGTCTGAGAAGGTTTATATTCTCTTCTTTTCTCGTGCTAACCAAAGAGCGGAATCAGTCAATGGCACTTTTCCTTCGAATGGTGTTAAATCTAGTGAAAATGGCAATGGGGTTCATAAAGGCGCAAAGACTATTGTTTCCTTGAAACCAGTGAGCATAAAACCAATTGCTGAGCAGTCATCTCGGAAGAATGTCTCTACCATTTCTAAGGTTGAGAAAGTGCCTTCTGCCCCACGACTGAAATTCAATATTTCTGGAAACTCTGGTTGCAAAGGAGTTCCTCCAACTACTAATGGAAAGATTGATGGTCATAAGTCTCAGAATATGGAAATGAATGGAGCTGTCAGAGATTCGGTTCAGAAGGAGAAAAGTGAGAAAGATCCGTTGATGAACGGGAATGATTCTAACAAAAGTAAAAGAGTTGATGCTCTTGATAAAAATAATGGTGCAACATCAGCATCTATAAACAAAAATGGTGATTCTAAAAATGTTGGTTTTGCATCAGTAAAACAAGATTCTGGTGAAGGTAATGTTATGAGGAATGAGATGACTGCACAAAGAGGGTCTGATCACACCAAACTGCTTAATGGTAGTATTAACGGCCACTCTGATGTCTCTGGATCCAAGAGGAAATTGCTTGAGGAGTCTTGCATTTTGTTTGCACAGGATTCTCAATCTCAGGCAAAAGTTCAAGAACTGAGAGACGTGTATGTGCTTTCACTTTAATTGCTTTAAACTGTTTCTTTTTGGTGTTAGTCATACCTGTTAGGTTTCTGTCTGTTTGCCTTAATTATGCATTTCATTTTGTTTTGGTTCATTTATGTTCATAATATTCTTCGGTTCTTATTTTTTCTGTCACATGCATCTCACTCTTGCAACATGTTTCCAACTAATTTGGATTATGACCATTGGATTGAGAAATGAGATTTAAATCATGTCAATTGTTTGTGTCATTTTATTGAAGTCTATAATGGAGTGGGTGGTTGTTTGGGTCTTTTTAATTATTGATTATTTCAAACATTAGTTCTGAGCCAAAAAATAAAGGGCCCGTTTGTTTTATTATTTTGAGTATTTTTTTGAAAAGTTAATTGGGATAGAGTTAAGTTGGATAGAATAGGATTTTGAAAATGT
>WYDK02118172.1:1422980-1437781 GCA_009867345.2 Toxicodendron radicans
CACTAATCTATATATTTTCCACCAATTTAGTATCCATCTATGTGTTACAAAAGTTAAAACTCAAAACACAAATCAATTTCTTTGACTAGAAGTACAAAGTATTTTTGTGAATTACAAAGTGAATTAATTATATAAAATAAGTGAAAATACTCCAAAAAATAATTGAAAAATAGACCATAGACAGTAGTCCATATCTATTAAAACAAAGGGCAATTTTGGTATTTCACGAACAAGTCTCATATCATCAAATTTCCCCTCTGAATTTCCTCCTGGGATCTAACAAAAAAAAAAAAAAAAAGCAAACCAAACTCTCCCTCTACGGAGAAACAAAACAACCAAACCAAACTCTCCCCCTACGGAGAAACAAAACAAGGATTCTATTTTTAGTAAAAACAACATTTGATCTCTCTTGTACTTTGCACAAAAACTAAACTTCTCTTTAGGGTTTCCTTTTATAGTAAATTTAACCTCTCCCCCCCTCTCTCTCTCTATTGATTTCTTACACAAGAGTTAGCTGAGTTTCGAGGAGTTTTGAAGTGGTTTATTGGGTCGGTGTTTTGGAATTTTGATTTCTTAGGTGAGAAGATTTTAGGATTTGGGTTTGTAATTTGGGGCTATTTGGTCTTGAATTCATTTCAATTTCAGAAAATCACTGCTCTTTTGGCCCTTTCTGGCAAAACCCACTTGGGTATTTTAGCTTTTTTGGTGTTTATGCAAGTGGGTTTTGTGAACTTGGTATTGACTAGACTGTTAGTTTTGGTTCATTTCATTTAACTTTTACCTAATTATGCCTTTTTTAGCTGTTTCTTGACATACCCACGTGCATATTTGTAAGTTTATTGGTTTTGATTGGGAAAGTTTATGTATTTGGTCATGGAGGTTAAATTTGGTTCATTTCAACTGAATTCCATTTGAATTGGAGTGATTTCTAGGCAAATTTCTGAGCATATCCACATGCCCGCTGATGAATTTTCATAAATATTTTGTTTCTGTTTGTTTCATTTCATCTGAATTTTGCATTCAGTGTTTGTTTGGTTGTTTCTTGAAGTGGCCACATGTCTGCCTGTGCTTAGACATGCACAAAATTTTGTGTATGCTTGTGTGTGAGAGGATGAGTCTGAGCTGTGTTTTGTGAGCTATTGTTGATTGAAAAGGATGGAATTTTCTTGCAGTGTTTTGCGGCAGCTTTGGTGACTGTGAATTTAGGGTTCATCCATTTAATTGAGGTCAGTTTCTGAGTCTTTCGATGGCTATTTATGGAAAAATAGTTGTTTGTGTCATCTGTTTGACGATTGGTTCTTGATTTGTTTTATATGGTTTGTGTTGTGTATAAATTAGAAGTGTAATTTTGCCTTCTGTGTAGTGCAGGGTTAGTGCAGTTTCACTGGGGAAAGTTCAGTTTTACTTGTGAAATGAAGTTTTTCATATAAAGGTTAGATTGATAACATTTGAGTTTGAGAAGTAAATCAAAAACTTGATGGAATATATGATGAAATTTACTGTGTCTTCATGAGCAAATGGTGAAAAAAATGAAGGGAAAAGGGGTTGTGTTTATTTATTTGATAGAACTCTAACGCTTTTTGTTTTCAGTTAGGAGAGTGTTCTATTGACTACTTGAAAATGGAAAACCCCTTTTCCCCTAAAGAAGAGGGGACTGGTTATTGGGTTCCTGCGAGAACACAGATGGAGAATATGGGTCCATTTGATGGTGGTTCAAGGAGTTCTGTTTCTGAAGATCCATTCAACTTTTCAGAGCTAATGAATCTTGATGCGTATGCTGGTTGGTGCAACAGCCCATCTGCAACAGATCAGATATATGCATCCAATGGGTTGTCATCGTTTCAGTCTATGCCTTATCCCTCTTTTGATACGTTAAATGTTATCAGACTGAATCCTTCTGCAGTTCCTGATGGTGGTGGCACATCAAATGCTATGCAAAGTTCATACAATTGTGGAGACAAGATGGTATTTCAACAAACAAATACTGCATCTTGTTATTCATTGGATCCCAATGGTGTGGATGATTTGGTTCATAAACAAAGTAATGGTGGTTATCGAGAAAATGACATCTCAAACATTTCAAATTGTTCAGTTTCTAGGCCACTTCCACTATCACTTGATGAGAAGATGCTTAGGGCATTGTCTTTCTTTAAAGAGTCATCTGGAGTGGGCATTTTGGCTCAGGTTTGGGTTCCACTAAAGCATGGAGATCAGTATATCTTGAGCACTTCTGACCAGCCATACTTGCTTGATCAAATGCTTACAGGGTATCGTGAAGTGTCAAGGGCATATACCTTCTCCACAGAAGTAAAACCGGGTTCTTTCCCAGGGCTTCCTGGTCGTGTATTTATGTCTAAAGTTCCTGAGTGGACTTCAAATGTAGTTTATTACAATAAGGATGAGTACTTGAGGGTGACACATGCTGTTAATCATGCTGTTCGTGGTTCTATTGCCTTACCAGTCTTTGAATATCCTGAAGTGTCTTGTTGTGCTGTGCTGGAACTTGTCACTGTAAAAGAGAAGCTCAATTTTGATTTAGAGATCGAAAATGTTTGCAATGCACTCCAGGTTAGTTTATGCTCTTCAACGTTTCATTGTGGACTTTCTTCTTTTAGTTTATGCTCTTTGAAGTTTTACTTGGGTCCTTTTTCTTTGATTTTCTTGCTATATAATTATATGTCCAAAAAAATTTATGGTTGTTTGCTGGGATTTCATTGGATGAAGTCTAAAGAATAAGATGGGGAAAATATATGGTTTGCTGTGGCAAGAGTGGCTTTAATATAATGGTTAAACAAGCCATAATAAACACGGCAGAGAACTCTAACCAAAACGATGATTCTTCCTATATGAATCCTTGATGAAGTCTTATTGTTTACTTCCACTTTTTACATGGTTTCATTTGCACATCACTTAATAGAGTGTATTTAAAAAAAAAAAAAGTATATAAATAATATTTTGAGCATATTTAAAGAAGTTTATTTTGTTATGAAAATCCTTGATTGCCAGCTGGAGTCATTACCGAACGCTTTCTAATCCTTATTATACCTTATGTAGCATATGTTGGCCCTTGTTTTGTATTAGCAAAATTAAGTAAAAGAACAAAAATATATTTGCAGTAATTTTGCAGTATCACTTCTCCGCAAATGTTATGAAAATAATGTAGAAGTTATTGAATGATTATTGCTTCAAGATTTGAGTAAACATCTGAATCTATGTGCTTGTTTTACAAAGCTTTTAAGCTCTCTGACTCACGGCTATGGTTGTAGACTAAACACAGTAGTTTACAAATTACTTCTAATGTGTGGATTTCAACTATTTTTAAAATAGTGTGTGATGTTATCATGAGATCTTATTGGTTGACATTCTTTTTGCAGGCTGTCAATTTAAGGACTAGTGCTCCTCCTCGTCTTCTTCCGCAGGTTTTATCAGAACCTGTAATTCTTACTTTCTGGCTCATGTACATTTTCTGTAAAAACTAAATACATAAAGAGTAAAATGAAAATGAAGAAGCATATTTTTTTTGTGTTTCTTTGGGTACAAGAATAGAATAGATTTATTTTCAGAGAACTTTTGTTGCACTGCTGTACTTTTCTGATATCACCCGTTATTTTCCAGTGCATCTCAAGGAATCAGAGAGCTGTCTTAGCAGAGATAACTGATGTTCTACGAGCTGTATGTCATGCACATAGATTGCCAATGGCTCTAACATGGATTCCCTGTAATTACAACGAGGAAGCCGTTGATGAAGTCATCAAAGTACGGGTTAGAGAGGGTAATACAAGCTCAGTTGGGAAAAACATTCTATGTATTGAGGGCACAGCTTGTTATGTAAATGATAGAGACATGCAAGGATTTGTGCATGCGTGTGTAGAACATTACCTTGAGGAAGGACAAGGTATAGTTGGGAAAGCTCTTCAATCCAATCACCCCTTCTTTGTCCCTGATGTAAAATCATATGATATAAGTGAATATCCACTTGTACATCACGCACGTAAGTTTGGGCTGAATGCTGCTGTTGCAATTAGGCTTAGGAGCACTTACACTGGTGATGACGACTATATACTTGAGTTCTTCCTCCCTGTCAATATGAAAGGGAGCTCAGAGCAGCAACTCTTGTTAAACAACCTTTCAGGTACTATGCAGAGAATCTGTAAGAGTTTGAGAACGGTTACAGAGGGAGAATTGGTTGGGAATGAAGGCTCTAAAGTCGGGTCTCAGAAGGGAACAGTTCCAAGTTTTTCTCCATTGTCAATTTTGAGGAGTTCTCCGACTGCATTATCAGAGAGTGACTTCAACTCAATTGACCAGATACCCTCGAATGTATCTAATTCTAAAAGTGATGGAACAAAATCAGATGGTGCTCATGAACAGGTATTGTTCTTGAACAGTTGGTGACATTGTTGATTTTGATATGTTCCTAGTGTAACGTCCCACATTGGAAGCGCACTGGGGAAGGTCTTGGGTTTATAAGGGGGGTAGTCCCTCCACCTAATAGGTTAGCCTTTTGGGTGTGAAACTTCTGGTCCGTGACAAGTGGTATCATAGCGGACCCAGTCCGTCTTCCGATGTCCCGCCAAGCGCCCGCACAGAGGTGTTCACGTGTGATTGTGGGTTCACACGAGAGTGTGGTGGACGGGTAGACAGGGGGCCCCACCTGTGATGAGGGCGTCACAAGATTGGGGGAGAATGTAACGTCCCCACATTGGAAGCGCATTGGGGATGGTCTTGGGTTTATAAGGGGGGGAGTCTCTCCACCTAATATGTTAGCTTTTTGGGTGTGAAACTCTCGGCCTATGACACTAGATATCTCTTGAAATTGAACAAGGGCCAGCATTGATCTGTTTTATGTTGTCTGTTCTGTGTTATGTGGAAGGTTCAATTGATAGAGCATAAGACATGTCCAAATTTGTTTTAATTTTCCATGCTTTTGTAGCAGAAGAAACCTTTAAAAAAATGCCTTAGATCTGTTAGCAATTAATGAAGGGAAATTGTGTGATGTTAAGTGATCATTTGAGTCTTAAAAACATCCAGGAGATGAAACCTCTGTTCCAGGATTGTATTTGGTCAATAATGGCCGTCTCCTTTGCATGTATATTGAATATGAGAAACTCTGTGTCTAAAGAGACATCTGCCTAAAACCATATAATAGAAAATATCAAAATGTAAAAAGTGATTTTTGGTGCATTATTTAAATGAAATTTTAGGATAGAACTTATGTTTTTACATTTCTTCTAGGTGATGAGTGGATCACGACGACATACAGAGAAGAAGAGGAGTACAGCGGAGAAAAATGTGAGCTTGAGTGTTCTTCAGCAATACTTTTCTGGGAGTCTTAAGGATGCTGCAAAAAGCATAGGCGGTGAGACTTCATGTTGCATGGTCTTGGGTATCATTAATGTCGTTGGTTTTTAAATTGCCATGCCATCTTTGATCTTGACCACCACATCAAAGTGCATATCTCTGGTTTTGTTGTAGAGCCATTAAAAGGCCTTTGCTTGGACTTAAACTGAAATAGGATTAAATTCGTATATTTCTTTTGAAATGTATTTGCATCAAGGGATATTATACCAAATCTTTGAAAAATATTGAAAGGTTGAACCAGTTTGCAACTGTGTAGATCCCATTGAAGTCATTGAAATATGGAAGAGAATTAAGGGCTGATATTCTTTACATTTCAAATTTCTTTTTATCTTGCAGTCTGCCCGACCACACTGAAAAGGATATGCAGACAACATGGGATCTCTAGATGGCCATCCCGCAAGATAAACAAAGTGAACCGTTCATTAAGGAAAATACAAACTGTGCTTGACTCTGTTCAGGGGGTGGAAGGTGGATTAAAGTTTGACCCAACCACAGGTGGGTTTGTGGCAGCAGGCTCAATCGTTCAAGAATTTGATGCTCCGAAAAATTTTCTCTTCCCTGACAAAAACCTGCCTGTCAAGAGCCCTGAGCAAATAATCCAAGATGCAGCATCAATACCTCCAGCCCTTTGTATGGATGTGGAAAAGTCCACTGTTAAACAGGAGGAAGATGAATGCAGTTTGGACAAAAACCAAGTAGGCCCTGGCAGGAGCATGATCATTCCAAATTGCTTCGAGGGAGATCTATATAGATCAAACGTTTGCCTGATTGATTGTAGTGAAGACTCCATGTTGGATGAAATAGATGCCGGACAATTTCAGCCAGCTAAGCTTGGTGCTGCATCTTGGGTTACTCCTGAAAATGGCTCCATGGGTTCTTGTTTTGCAAAAGGAGAAAAATGGGCTCTGAACAAGGAAGGGTTGAAATTAGGTAATTCCAACTGCCAATATGCGTCTCAATGCTTCGGCTCCTTGGATGTTGCAGAGGAGATGGATACCAAAAGTGAGGGTTATGATGGAATGATTGAACATAACCAACCTACTTCTTCAAGCATGACAGACTCATCAAACGGTTCATTGGCGCATGGTAGTTCATCAAGCTCCCCAAACTTTGAAGAGGGGAAGCAATCAAAAGTTCAACCAAGTTGCGGTGACAGTGGTACAAAAATTACCGTGAAAGCTACTTACAAAGAAGATATCATCCGATTCAAGTTTGAGCCTACTGCAGGGTGTATCCAACTGTACGAAGAAGTTGCAAAAAGACTCAAACTGCAAAATGGTACTTTCCAGCTTAAGTATCTAGATGACGAAGAGGAATGGGTGATGTTGGTCAGTGACTCAGATTTGCAGGAGTGTGTTGAGATAATGGAATCCATTGGCACACGAAGTGTGAAGTTCCTTGTTCGTGATCTTTCTAGTGCTGTCGGCAGCGCCGGCAGTAGCAATTGCATTTTGGTAGTCGGTTCATAGTCTATGCCCAACACCCTGCTGATCTTTTTCCCCAGCTTCCATACGAGGTGATGTTGTTCCAAAAAAGTTGGAAACTTACACCTTCCTTCCTAGTTTTAGCAGTACTCTCATGAAATGAAGCATCTCTGTCCTTTGGTCTAAGTGTTTGTCTAGACAGAATGTTCTGATAAGTTCCAAAGAACAGCTCTGCGTCGTGGAATGATCGTTCCTTGCAAGAAGTCTGAAGCATAGATGATATTAGATCATAGATGTCATTGTAAATACTAAATAGGTCTGTATATGTTAGAAATAGTAATAGTTGTAGAATAGATGTTTGTATAGAGATTTACATATTGATTTTGATGAGAATGAAGTTGTACCTCTTGAAGCTGTTGATTTTCTGCTTTATTTGCATTGTTGGTAGAGAGATTGTTACAATGAGGATGGGGAACAGTGTTAAACTCTGTTTTTTCAAACCCTTGGATTCGAGGGTGGATTATGGTTCGATCAATCTTTCGATCATGGTCCGAGGGTCGATGAGGAGAATAATATTTATCTCATTCTGTGAAGATGAAAAATGAAAATAAGTATTTGTTTATTATAACTTTATTAATGATTGTTGCATAAATGATTAGTGAGGCTAAAATTTATACTGTTAACATTATCGAGTTAATGTCATCTTTTATTAACTTATTACAATGTTTGGTTGTCTAATAATAAAATATTGTGATAATATTTCAATATCAATAGTAAAGTATGGTTGGTAATATATACTATATTTTTCTTACGTATTTTACGATTACTTTGATAATCTTAATTTTGTTACAATTTTATCATTGACTATTAAAAATTTAGAATAATAATACTCTTGTTTTGATAAATGACACCCCACCACCCACAACCACTACCGTTGACCAGCAATTGTCGGACACCGATCTGACTATAAATGGCAAGATCTGGTCGTCGTTCGTTAACACCAATTTAAATAACATATCCACTAATTTACTCCTTCCAACCAAACATATCAATATAATATATTCACCTATTTATTTTTTCAAACCAAACACATTTTTAATAATATAATATTCTTAAATAATATAATATTTTCAGTAATATAATATTTTCAATAATACAAAATTTCCTGAAACAAAAACGTGGTTTTAATGTTATTGTAGAAATATTTAAAGGTCAAATATTGAAAACCGTTGACGCAAAAGTGGAGCCCACACGCCTGGCGCCAAATTACTAAGATCCTTCCTTAAAAAAAAAAAAAAAAAAAAAAGGAAAGATCGAGGCTTCCGGTATTCGCGTCGTCGTTTATTAATTCTCTCGAACTTTGAATGCGTTTCTCTGCAACTCTACCTCCTAATGGAATCCAATACAACATCTCCACCACCAGGTTCATTCAAAAAATTAATTAATTAATTAAAATTAGTTCTCCTGTCGAATTCATTTCTTAATCCATAAATTTATTTTTAAGAAGAAATTAGTGTAATTTTTTTTTTTTAGGAGTTTGCTGATGTATGTAGTTTTTGGTTTTGTTTCTTTGATTTGTTGAATTTCATTGATCATTCTCGGAGGATAATTCGAATTTAGGCTCTGTTTGGCAGTTGAGAAATTCAGAGAATGTCTGTCGAATCGTTGTTTCTTTCAAAAAAAAATTTGTTTCTATTTATTTTTTTTTTTTTGGATGATTAGATGAAGAACGATGAAAGTGGTTGATTATTTTTAATTTGCACGGTTGAGAATTCGTGTTACAAATGCTATTGCTGGCATTAATTATAGATATAAGGTGTAGTCTTTAACTGTTTCAAGTTCATATATATATATATATATATTCAATTTGCTGATATAAGTTGTAAGATGTGTTTTGCAGCATGAATGTGATCTAATCTATAAGGTGTAGTCTTTAACTGTTTCAAGTTCATATATATATTCAATTTGCTGATATAAGTTGTAAGATGTGTTTTGGAGCATGAAATTGATCTAATCATCGGAAAATGGAAGTTTCCGGAACCCATTTTCTGTTTCTGTAATTCCAATTTCATAGCTCTGATTCCAGTTTAATGTATGCAGTGCTAAAGGTTTTACTAGTAGTTTTCTTTGGCTAAATTAATAGTCATGCATTTTTATGGTTTGGCATGTTGCCAAGATTTGTGATTCCGAAGTACTTGAAGTTGCTTTTTTTTTTTTTTTAATTTCCACTTGGGTTTCTGAAATGAATTATGTGATTTGATTTTTGCAGCTATTAGTCCACCTCCAAAACCATGGGATCGAGCAGGTGCTGCTGCTTCTGGGCCTACACCTTTTAAACCCCCATCAGCTGGCAATACAAGTGATGTAGTTGAGTCTTCAGGAACTGCAAATCCTGGGGAAATTGTTTCAACTTCTGATAGGACTGCCACTGTTAATAGAAATGCTCTTGGTAGACCTCTTCCATCTAGGCCTTGGGAACAAAGCTATGGGAGTAACAGCTATGGAGGTAAATATGATTCTTTAGTTTGAAAGAAAAGAATTCTGATAATTACTGGTGTGCAGAGGACTCGCTACCTCTGGCTTTGAATAGGAGGTTAATTAAAGAAGCAGATCTTAAAGATGATAATTATCAGTGTGTTGCAAATTGATGTAAAGAGATACTGAGTGGCTCCTTTTTCGTTTTTCATTGAATTCATTTATTAACTTTTGTTTCCTTCTTAACACAGGTTATGGATCTACTTTGAACTATAATTCTGGCTTAGGTTCTGGAATATACGGTTCATACGGTGGTCTTGGAGGAGGAATGTATGGTAACGGCATGTACAGAGGAGGTTATGGTGGTCTTTATGGATCTGGGATGTATGGGGGCGGAATGTATAATGGCGGTTTTGGAGGGCCGATGGGTGGTTATGGAATGGACATGGGTGGTCCTTATGGTGTTCAAGATCCAAACAATCCAAATGGTGGTCCTTCATCCCCTCCTGGGTTTTGGATATCACTTCTTCGATTGGTAAGGTTATTTATCCCAGTTATATGAAATCACTCAATTGTTTAATGAAGAATAGATGTCATGTCATATGTGAAGTACTCAACAATGAACAGTTGTCCTGTGTATAATTGGAACTTTTGTGAACTTGACTACTCAATATATATAGCCCCTGCCTTCACATAATTGAGTGTTTCTCACCGGTACTTATCTGGTCACCATAGTTTGCTTCTGACCAATGCCTTCACTGTTCTTAGTTGCTTGCGCTTGGTTTAGCTTTTCTTGTATGCAATCACTAATTTATGAAGAGAAATAGAAAGATATTGGTTATTAGAATGGGCTGTGAGGTCTTATTCAATGTGTCAAAATTTCCTCAGTCTGCGGACTACAATATATCTGTGGATGCTTCATGTATTAGTTATTTGTGGGGTTCTCTCTCTGTTGTGCGATCAGCAGTTCACAGGTTTTCTTCTGTATGGCAGATGCAAGGTGTGGTAAACTTTTTTAGCCGGATCTCAATCCTTATTCTTCAAAATACGGAGGCCTTCCACATGTTCATGAACGCACTTCTTCAGGTATTCTCCCTTCTTGTTACCTTGTATATCTTTTGTTTTTTATGTTCATTTGAAAATTGATAGAATTGGCTTCCTGAGGAACAAAAGGCCATAAAGACGACAAAGATTGTTTTCATATGCTCAGTTGTTCTTTATGTTAATAACTTGCCATTAGTTCAAGATAGCTATGGCAGCTTCTACAGCATTGACTTCGTACTCACTGGCCTTGTGGTTGTTTTAGCTTCATTTTCATGTTTCTTCAGTATCACTTGTGCACAATGGAGACACCATTCTTTATACACTACAATATATTTTCATGCCATGTCCATTATTCTCAGGACTTTCTGAAAAGCTACCGGATTAATCTTTGTCATTTTGCTTCAGCTTTTTGATCGCACAGGTTCATTATACGGAGAACTGGCTAGATTCGTACTGAGAATACTGGGAATCAAACGAACGCCAAGAAAGGTTTGCCCACCAGGTCCTAATGGACTCCCTCTCCCTGGACCTAATGATATGCATGGAAATCAAAACTTCATCAAGGGACCAAAGGCTGCCCTAGGTGAATCTTGGGACAATGTATGGGGAAACAATCCTAGTAAATGAATGGACCGTATTTGTTATAATGAATCAAGTATCAACCCTATAAGAGTAATAGAGTAATCATCCCAGTTAAAAAAACAGAGTTACACTGTCAACATTTACTGAGCATTAACATAACATGATTATGTATCTAATATAATGTCTAGCATATAGATCGCTTCTGCGCATATATAGCCTGAAAGTTAAACCTTTTTTGTACTCATGAATCCGTTTTCCCCGTGGATATGATAAATCTACTTTGATTTTTGGTTCAGTGCAACAAGAAAACCTCTTTAGATTTTGTCCAATGATAAAATCTGCCCTCAAGAAAAGAGAGTTTCTGATCAATCTAAGAACCATCAGAAGTATACTGTATTTACGATGACAATTAAGGGAGATTACCGATGTATACACTAATACAAGACAGGCTGCAGCCTGCAAGCAATTTAATTTTCACAAATAATATTCTTGTAATATGTCTGACTCAAAACCATAAATTTCAATGTAATCCAGGGGAAGAAAGATGGTTTGAACATAGAAAGGATGCCTATGGTCTCGAATAAATCATAATTGTATAATGAATGAATGAATAAATATCTACATTACCACATACATCAATGAAGAAGATATAATAAATGTGGAAGGAGTTATATTACAATTGCTGGCTTCCACATCTCTATGCAACTCCAACAATAATGGCTACTCCTTGGGATGGCTTGTTAAACAATTTTCAGCCATCTTTTACATGAATAACACCTGAAAAAATTAGACACTGCTTGGATTAACGAGTAAAAAGCTGACATTGGGCTTCCATGGTCTAGTTTTTGGTCAGTGGACACACCACACGTGGTGAACTTTCATGATTTTTCGGTTTGGGCTACTTATTCAGCAGCTCGTATTCCCCAGTCAAACCCAGATGTTAACTAAACAATTTTGTTGATTACTTGGGAACTGTCGACAAAGCTTAAGGCAGTTATGCACCCATCAACTTCTTCAACTTTTTTATTCCACTGCACACAGAAAACAACAGTCAACATTCATGAATGTTTATATGTTTAGTTGAGTAAATGAACTACCCAAATGTACAATGTACATGCTTGAATGTTTTAAAACTCCATATCAAACAAGACCTAAATTTTTTAACACTGAGTTCAAACTACTATATCGACAGGGCAAAGCATGTTAACCAAACACATAGATAAGAAAGTCACAACTACATTGATAAGACAGACAAATGTGATGGAGGAGTGATTCCTTTGGGAAGGGAGGAGGGTTAGGCACTTTCATAAAAAGAGACATAATAACAATCCAACTTTAAGCAATCTAAATGTGTAAAGAAACGAACCTCTTTGGAAGGGAAGGTACCAGCTCTTCAACCATTTGAACAATGTCAGAACTACTCACATCCTCTTCAGGTGAAGTTTGCCTTTCTGATTTAACTGCTCATTCAGATGAGAAGTAGGATTAACAATTTGCATTGCAATTAAGATAATTGAAGAATATATGTACGTGTTGAAGTGCTACAGAAAACTAAGTCCTTTTTCATCAAGTAAAATACAATTAGATCTAGAGAATATGTAAAGCATAAAATGAAGCCGCCCTTCAAATTCTAAGATCCAATGGTTAGTTTACAAGACAAACAGAATATCCATGTTGACTTTTGTTATTGGTTCCATCCACTTCAATTTGCATCTCTAAAACAGGAATCAAACAGACTAATTCATAAATATGTACCTTTGAACATAATTAAAATAAACCATATAAAATGGCAACAAATATAAAAATATAAAGGATCTAAACATCCATTAAATGATGCAAAGAAAATGATATGACTCCCCTTGTATTGACATTATATAAAAATTAAAAAAATAATCATGAAAGATGGATTACATACCACGGGCATGCTCTTGAGTTGATGAGTTGCCTCTCAGATATGAACTGTCATTACAATCTAAATCTACTTCTTCCTTAGCAAAGTTCTCTAACATGTGACCAATAACATTATAAGCAACCAGACTTGTCTCATCACAAATTTCTTGGATAGCAACATATTGGTTTCTACGTCTACTTTGCTTGCTGGGTTTTATATCTTCATATACGAAGTTATCTGAAAATAAATCCCTTGAGAATACTGGAACCTTACTAGTATTTAGTTCAACTTCATGTCCCTCAAACAAGTTGCGATTAAACCTTTCTTGTGGCGTAAGAAACAGGGAGAAACTATTCCCATCAGCTATGGATGAGCAAACTTTGCCCAGACTTTCTACTTGGTCTTGACTAATATCCATATTACTGGTGCTACAATGAATTGTTGATCCCAAAGATTGTGAGAGTGAAATGATACCATGGGAATCAGAGCCCAGTTTGACAAAACGCTCTTGTCCAGATCCTTCACTTGAGATTTTTTTAACCCTGTCCTTAGGTGTAAGGTAGGCTGAAGATCCATTCTCCATAGTGGCAGGGGCATGTGACCTAGAATCAACTAGCACCGACTCGCCGATGCCTTCTACTTCATGATCTGATTCAGCATCACTGTCACTATGATCACCATCATCATCATAATCTGATCCATCATCACTTTCTTCTAATTCCTCCATATATGCATCAGTGAAATCCTGATCAAGCCCATTGTCAGGAAGCAAATCCCAGACAATCTGCTTTGTGTGAGCACTCACACTCAAGACACACTCTACCTCTTGTTCAATTTCCTCTTTTGGGAAGCACCAATAAGGTGTACTACGAGAACTCCGGTTGACAATAGCAAGAGCTTCTAATAAAGACTTTGGAATGACGTCCATATCACTGCACTCAAAAAGATACTCGGTTAACATTTTCTTAATTGCTGTTCTAAGACAACCATTGGGTACATTAGCATTTGGGTCCAATAAACGCTGCAAAGTTTTCAACTCTGGGAATCTAACCTTTGTTTTAAGCAAACAAATTGCTTTCACTATCTCATTTTGTAAACTTCTTATTTCAGGTGAAAATTGATGAAAGCCTGCATCAGAGGAATTCTGACAGCCTGGTTTTAGCTTTAGTGATAAACCTGCTATAGCCATTGCTTTGGCTAATGGCATCTGTAGCTCATCTCCTTTACTGAGTTCGGAAAGCATTTTCTTGCTATTTTTCCTCACTTTGTCAATTATTTGGCCTCGACTCCGACCATGTCTGTGGCGCCGTAATTGCAGCATACCTCCTTGGACACCTCTAAGCTTCCTGTCCATTGAAAGCAGTGCCTGGAAAGGCAAGTCCTCGAGTCCAGCCAATACATTGATAGTAGCAGCATAATGAGATTGAAGTGTGGGAGTTAAAAAGTTAGCAGAATTCTCCTGGAAATTTTGTGGGTCATATAGAAGTAGAGATAGCTGCTTTAAGATATTTGTCTTCCAATAATTATTTTTGCTTCTCAAGTCTTTAGAAAGAGATTCCCTAATAACCATTTTCATTTGTTTTCTAGTTTTCTCAAACTTGACCAGGCCTCCTGTAAGGATCTTGGCAATGCGGTAAAGCCCCTTACTTGTCAAAGCATCAAGGTGCGAGATGAGGATTCTTTTTATATTGTGCATGTCATACAATAACATATTGTCTTGAGCATCATGCTCACTTTCAGCTGTACATGCTCCAAAGGATTCTTCAACACGTGTTTTTATGGTCTCATAGAATATCTGAGTTCCACAATAAAGAAAAAATATAAACATCTACTAGTTCTAAGCCGAATAAATCCAGACAAGCAGGGAACAACAAACACAAATTATACCAAAGGTTCTTATAGAGGAATATTTTACTAATAAATCAATCAAGTATATCAAAATTTAAGAATCATTTGGATTCAAAAAAGAACAAAACTGCAATCAGTTTTACTGCAAATCTTTTTTCCAATGACATTGGAAAAAT
>WYDK02118172.1:1507170-1520559 GCA_009867345.2 Toxicodendron radicans
GTAAGTTTTTATCATGGTATATAAATCACACATTTGAAGGCGATGATCCTACACTGCATATGAAGGAGCGTCTTACCAAACTATTATGGTGTATATATGAGGGTGTAGCTTGTGGAAATGGGACTCAATTCCATTTATCAGTTACAACTTAGATATTGGATGAGTTAGAAAATTCAACTCATGTGATTTGTTTTAAACATTTACAGGTTTATCCCTACAACAACAAACAGGAAAATGAAAAGCAATCACAATCAAATTAGAGCACTGATAAAAGGGATCATAGAGAAAAAAGAGGAAGCCTTGAAAGGTGGAGAAGCTAGAATTGACGATGATTTATTGGGTTTATTAGTGGAATCAAATCACAGAGAAATTAAAGAGCATGGGAATAAGAAAAAGGGAATGAGTATTGAAGAGGTGATTGAGGAGTGCAAACTTTTCTATCTTGCTGGACAGGAGACCACTGCATCTTGGCTTGTATGGACAATGATTTTGTTATGCATGCATCAAAATTGGCAAGAACGAGCACGAGAAGAAGTTTTCCAAGTTTTTGGGAACCAAGAACCACGGTTTGATGAGCTGAACCAATTGAAAGAAGTAAGTGAATATGTATTCCTTCTTAACAAAATGTTTCCTCCATCCATCTTGTTTTCCTCTTTAACAGTAACTTAAGTTGATCCACACTAACACATGTGAACGTTAATTTTCAAAATATTTGTTGCAGATAAGCAAAATTCTCCATGAGGCACTAAGGTTATATCCACCAGCATCTTTGCTGACAAGAATTTGTCATAAAGAGACCAAATTGGGAGAATACACGATCCCAGTTGGAGTTATAGTTTCAATGCCGATAATTCTAGTTCATCATGATGAAGAATATTGGGGAGAAGATGCAAAAGAGTTCAACCCAGATAGATTTTCTCAAGGAGTTTCAAAGGCATCAAAAAATGGTCAAGTTTCGTTCTTCCCATTTAGTTGGGGTCCTAGAATATGCATTGGACAAAACTTTGCATGGTTAGAAGCGAAACTAGCTTTAGCCATGATTCTGCAAAATTTCTCCTTCCGGCTTTCTCCAACTTATGTCCATGCCCCAACTCGTGGCATAACTATACAACCACAACACGGGGCTCACATTATTTTACACAAACTTTAGTATTATAAACACTTACCTATCGCAATAAAAATGTAACTTTTTGGGACATTATATATCAAATTCTATAACAAGATCAAGTTTATGTCTTCCAAACCACCACAGTAATAACCCATCCTTCTCCTCCAAAGAAGGATTTTAATAAATAATCGTATACAAAAATCAACTAAGACGACTGTATCCATTCATGGATTTCTTCCTATTTGTACAAAATTTTCAATTTTCAATTACAATCACACAATTTAGAAAGAAATATTAAAACTAATTTTTCAGTACTTCGATAAACAGAAAAAGTTGCTCAATAACAAATCAATAGTAAATAAAAATTAGGCTGTCAAAGCCAAAGAACATCAAATTACACTCTCATTTAGGACAGTTCCATGTATTAAAACATGAATCAAAGACATGTAAAACCTTGAGGTTGCCCCAGTTATCAACTTTAGGCCGGGTGAAATTGAGTTCCCACAATTTAAAATAAGTAAGAACCCATTTGGATCGGCCGAGTAATAACCCGAAATCAAAAACAAAAACAGTATGTATCATGATAATTCATGTGGAAATGTATAATACCTTTCTTTATAATAGCAAGAAATAGGAGAAAGCTTGCAGAAAAAAGAAAGGAATTACAGGGTTTGTATATGCCGGCAACGGAACCACAGCGGCACTTTTACATAGCTCACTGAGTTCTCTCAAAGGCAATGAGAAAAACCCTAAACCTACCTTGTTCCTATTTATAGTGAAGTAAGTTTCTTTGAATTGTCCCTATTGCCCTTCTAAAGTTTAAGAAGAAGGGCACTAAGGTAAACTAGTAATCTTTACAAAATAGAATAAGAGTATAAAACTGTTTAATTCACCATTATAAACATGTCTTAATTGTAAATTATTGTACATAGAATTCTGATAAATTAAAATTTTTTAACCCAAAATCAAACTGGTGGTGATACTTTAGATTGGTTTGAATATTGTGTTTCCCTTCTGCACAATCTCACATCTCATTTCATTCTTTGATCTAATCTGATTTTGTAATTAATTTTAAAAGTTCTCCATATCAGAAAACGCTGAGAATGTCATCTTTGTCGTTTCAAAAGTCTATGGTTGGTATGGTATATATTGTTTTCTCGAAACATTTCTGCAAAACTGATATGTAATGTCAAAGATTGGTGAACCCCCAAAAATTTTCAAACATTTACATAACATTACTCATGTATTGGATCCTCGATAATCATTCTTCTATATCCTAAAACACAATTCCTGAAAGTCCACACACAAGGAAGAGTTCAAAATAATGTATACAGTCTAACCGAAATCAAATACCAAAGAAAATGCAGCAGATGACAATTAGAGAACAGTTGGCGTCATTTTTTTTCTAATAAACTTTGATAAATGTATTTTGAAGAGCCTAACCAAAGATGGGAATAAAGAAATGGATAAAATCAACTTTCAATTAACAATCTCAACAACATGAAAATTACACCTCAAATTTAGTTGAGAAAATTAACAAAAATATTCTTTGATGTTGTCAAGAAGAGAGATGATCTTCCTAACAGTTGCTGGAGTTCGGGATTATGATCGGTGCCCTCAGTACATCTCAGAGACAAATATATGGGGCAGGGGAAGGGAGACATAAACCAACTTTCAACAATTCAAGATCTTGAAGAATTTGAAATATAGAACTCAAATTAGATAAATGTCATTTGATATTGTAAATAAGGGGTGAGTTTTTAAAAGGTTTTGCAGGGCATTTGATCATAGTGAATCCTTACTTGAATTATCTCATAATATCATTTTTGTAATTAGAACTATTTGAGATTTTATATGCCAAACAGATACTATCTGGGGCATGAAGGTCTTACATGATCATCTTCTCAAGATTGAAATTAATTTGAATCAAGGAAAAGAAGAAAGAAAGCAATAGACTAATAAAATAGGTTGAGCATTCAAAGGGGCAGCCTCAACACTGATCTCATCAGATGGCAAAAAACAGAGGGAAAGAGGAAAAGGTGAAAGACTAAAAGCCTTATAGCAATGCCATACAGAGAAGAGTTCATTAAAATAACAATCAAATTCTACTAGTTTGGACTTTGGTGTACTTGAAAAGAGTTCAATCATTATAATAGTTAAACAAAAAGTTGACACACCTTCACATTAACAATAATGCTACGAGCACCGATTAATGAAGCCGAATTTATGTACCGATTTACATGGCATCTGAGTCAAAGACGTCCACGTTTGACACTATAACAAGTCTTCGTGAATGAACAACCGTCTAATAATTATGGAAGCCCATCTATATTTGATGAACGGCCGTCCATTACAAATAGACAACCGTCCACAAATCTGGACCCAAAATAACAATGGACTCCCGTCCATATTATATGGACGAAAGTCTATTTACTATGGACGGGCGTCCACCTAAAATGGATGCTCGTCCATAATGAAATAATAATGGACGGGCGTCCACTGAACTAATTATGTAGACACCATCATCATCAACCAAGGCCTTCACGATTTTCTTCTTAATTGAATTTCTAGATTCAAAAGAGCCAGAAGAAAATAGTAAAATGCCTTTGATGATGATATAATTCCTAAGGGAGGAGCAGGACAGGACACACTCTCAAACTTTTCCACTTCCTAGAGCCGATCAGAAATCGCCAGAGTTTGCTTCTTTGCCTCCTTACTGAATCGATAACGTTGTCCGAGATTAATGCACCACCCTTTGAGGCACCTCTTGTTTGCTTTGTCTTCGTTTTCCAAAATCTTTCAGCTTTTGCATAAATGTTATCAACTTTTGCTATCCAACTTCGAACATTAGCGAAGATGATTTCTCCATGTCTTTCAGCAAATTCGATTTTCTTTTGCATTGTGTCTCTGCTATCTGCCAGCTTCCTAGCTTCCTTTTTCAAGTTTTGAATGCTGTCGCTGTAATGAAACAATAACTAAGTTGATCGCCAACAGCTACAATCAAATAGTCAGCAACCTTCCCAGCAATTGAAGAAACAAATTCCATAGCATTGTCCAATGCAACATTTAATATGTACACCCGTCCATAGTAAATGGACTTTTGGGTCTAGATTTGTGGACGACTGTCTATTTGTAATGAACGGCCATCCATCAAATATAGACGGGTGTCCATAATTATTGGACAGTTGTTCATTCACAGAAGACGTTATAGTGTCCAACGTGGACGCATCTCACTCAAATACCACGTAAGTCAGTACATAAATTTGGTGCCATTAATCGATGTCCGTAACATTATTCTTACATTAAAACTATTTAAATATATATGACTAACTTCAACCAGTTTCTGCAAAATCAAATCCCACATGAGTAATAAGTGAGTACTTTAAATTCACAAAACAACTGATCTTGGGGGAAAAATAAACATAGAAATCACTATCAGCTTTGAAACATCTGAAACCCATAATATTTCCTAAGAAACCATGCCAACAAGCTCTAATTTATAAATTAATCTAACTGATCAAGATTTGGCACACATCAAGAATTTTTAAAAAAAAAATCCTGAATATATACCTTCAGTATGGGATTATCATCCAGTTCAAGGTCCCAATCGTCCAAAGCTATCAGGTGGCCACACCTGATGAAAAAAACACATGTAATTACATGATCTAAATGAATAAGCTCCAAACTGCTGTCCAGATTCATGAATCAAGAAGTTCACTGATATAAACATTACTCTGTACATATCTATAAACTATGGGAAATGATCAGAAAGGATAAAGTTTGTGCATGCAGAATAACCTCTACATTTATGCAAGTTAATTCTATATGTTGACACGTATATCTATAATTTGTTATTACAAGTCACATTTATCAACATAAAGTCAAACTTTAAATGCTAAATTCTAAAATCATCCATAAATCTGAGATATATCTGGAAATGAACCCTTTTAAAGCTCGAATAACTAACCACCAGTAACCTAAGTGCATCTATTCCAGATACAATAAGTCACAAGGGGATTCGCAACCCTTTAAAGTGTTTATTATTCATTGCCAAAGTCTCAATATCCCATTCATAAGGCTTTAGTTGATAAAATATATAATCAAAATCCAAAACCAAAATCCTGAACCTTGAAAAAAAAATATTAATGCGACTACAAAAGCTTTAAACTCATTAAATAAAAAAAACACATCGACAAATTTAATTCAGTCACTAGAACTACAAATTTCTTCCCATCTTGAGTACCACAAGCTTATTTCACAAATTACATTAATTCTGTGACCAAACAGAACAAATTTAATAAAGGTGGTTAAATAGCAAAATGTCAATGACCTTGAGTTCAAAATATTCCTTATCTTCAAGTCAATCCTAACAGCTCGGAGCGTTGTTGATATTATGAACAACTGGTCCTAGTTAATACCAGGTCAAAACACAGGTTTTACTAAGTTTACAAGCAGCTGTCTCATTTTATTTTTCTAAAGTTTTGGCATTATGAAAACTGATCATATGACTTTCTTTATTTCAATATTTTGATCTCATATTATTCCCAGTCCCTAATTCAATACACAGCTTCTACCCTTTCACAATCAAATTATCATCAAACAACTAAAAGAAAACATGCTTATGTCCTACATCATTATATCCTATCATGATTTTCCCCTTTCCAGTACAATATTTCTGAAAAAGTGATGGTAATTCATAACAATTTTGATTTCATAAAACTATGATCCTAATTATGACAAGAAAAAGAAAGCCAACCAAAAAAACTAGATAAGAGTACCCTGAATAATGCTTTCCCCTGAATTAGACCATAAGGAACAGGCCCAAAATATCGAGAATCATTGGAGGCATATATGTTATCCCCTTGAATCCAAACATGCCCTTTTGGAACCTGTCCATCAAAATCCAAAAATATAAAACAACTTAATCTTTTTAGAAACAATGAAAATATGACAGAAAAGACAGAGAGTGGGTTGAATTGCAACATCCACAGTGTTATATTTAATACAGAACATAAAACCATTATATACTTAAGAAAGGAGAGAGAGAAAGAGGAAGAGAGTAATCCATTATAAGAAAACGTGAGGCTTCCCTAGCTATATAACTTCACATTTTATACGTATTAGATATTGGTATTCAATTACATTAAAGGGTGGGAACAATAAACTAATGCGTTGCAGGTCACCTATCACCATAAAACAGAGCAATTTTGTTAACCATGAAGAAGAGACAAGAGATTACCCATAGCAACTGGCCAACATACCATTTTATGTCCTTAACCCCCAATTCAAGCATCCAGTCTATACCACCCATAGAAATCTTGGTCATTTAGCTACACCCACCCAACCAATCCATGTAACTAGGTTCATTAGTGTAATACCCCTAAATTTTATTGATAGTTTATTTCAAAACGCTCAATAACCACTTTAGTACCTTCCTGATAACTTTTCTCTTAATAACCCCATACTAATTCTTGAGCTATGGTAAGAGAAAATTTTAGAGAATTACTAAATGGTAATGGACCACTTTCGAAATAAATTATCAAAAAAAAAATAAAGGTATTACATTTTAGTTGGAACTTCAAATCATTTTAAGAAGTTACACATTAAATAAACATTACAAATTTAACCTAATTACTAAGAAGATTACTCTTCCTTTTTGAAACATCTGCCAGATTTTCAACATAACTTCAAGAGCTATCAATCTCAACGATATTCTGTATCCTCTAATTATAAATTCCCTGTCTTGTTTACTCTTACTTTGTTTAAATTACCTTTCTGACATACTTGAATTCAATTTTCTCATTCAAACAATCATTTTTATATATCAGTAACTATCAATTACGCTTAACATTACTCACTCATAAACAATTAAGAAGGAAAATAAACGCACCACGACGGTTCGACATGTGTCACCAGTCAAAGGATCATAGAACATCACTCGATCACCTTCAAGACCAAGAATGCGCTTGGTAAGGATCTTTACCGGTTCCCTAGGTGATCGAACGAGCACGATGTCACCTGGACCTACTCGTCCCAAGCGGTGGGACACCTGTTCCGATAATATGACGTCTCCGGTTAAGTTCAACGTCGGGAGCATGCTAGGACCGTATGCCTGCACACACCAGATCATATTTAAAAACCAAAAATATATATATTTGAGAAGAAGAGACGACTTAAGTGAAAGAGTGGTGTACGAACGAGTGTAGGGGAGCACAGGTAGTTGTCAGTGACATGGAGCAAACAGAGAAATCTGGCCACTGTTGAGATTTGATTTAGTGCTTCTTTGGCAACAGATATCCATTGTCGCATCTCTTTCTTCTTCTTCCTCCGGTTCCGATGGCTTTTGCGTAGTTTAATTTTGAATGAAAACGGTCGCGTTTCTGCTTAGAGTGGACGGTTGACACTGGGCCAAAAAACTTTTATCATTTAACAGTATGGGCCAAGGCCCGTAACTTCTCTTCTTCTTTTCCAAAAAATAAATAAATATATAAGGTTTTTATTAATTTATTAATTGAGTTTTTTAAATTTTCCCTAGGTATCAGTAAATAACAATTTTCCCCCCTTATGTATCATGAATAACAATTAACTCCCTACCGTTACTATTCCATCAGGGTTTCACTGTTTAATTTAACGGATTAAGTATAAAATGTATTAGTAAATGACGAAAACACTAACAAAACAATGGCTATAAAGGTAAATTGTTAATTCAGTACTTAAGAGGGGAAATTATTATTTTATGATACTTTAGGGGGAAATTGTAATAAACTCTTGTAAATTTTAGCAAGTTTCTGCGTTAATTCCAACTCACTCCAACATCTGTTGATTACTTTCATGCCACACCCACATGTCGGCTTTATGGGCATTAATGTCATATTGATATCTAATAATTCTTCTTCGATAATCTAGGATTCCTCCATCCTCAATTTGCAAATTTTAGTTCAAAACTAGAATCTTCGTAAAACTCTATAATCTTGAAAAGTAAAAAACAACGGTTATTGCCAATGAAGATTCCCAAAAATAATTGATCCTTGACATGAATACAGGAATTTTGTAGTAAACACTTAGCATAAGGCTTTCAAAATGACTGCTTTGCCTTCCAAGTTTTCATTAGATAGTCATTGTTCCTTTTGTCACAATCTAATGATTCGAATCTATGTTGCCTTGCCTGCATAACAGTAAACATTATATTCCCCTAACATACTGCAAAAGCTTCTGCAAATGGTGATCCTGGATTTTTCACTTACAAGCCGAACATTTCCAAGCATCAAAACAAGAATTAGCTATGACGGTCAAATTCTTCCTCGAGTTTAACCGGTAACTACTCATCCTCTAATCTTATTTACTAGGTGCGTGTGTGCAGCAGTGTGAGCTCTATCAGTGATGTATTTACATGACAGTATACAGCCGTATGAACTAAAACCATAGCTTGTAATATAATTTGACTGAAAAAAAGGTTACAGGAAGAATAACCTGACATTATTGATGATCTCAAAACTTTATTGTACAACAATGGGTGTAAATTACTTTTCTTTTATCCAAATAAAAAATGTGTGCTTGAACAAACAATATTATGAGCTGGGGCATAGGTCAATACCTTTTATGGTATACAACTGGTTATGAGCAGCTTGTCTGCATGTAACCCACCGAGGTTCGACAAGAGTGCATGTCATACTAGTAGAGATTTTAGTTATTTTCCTGGTAAGCAACCTCGTGAAGGATGGTTTTCCATTAGGAAGTAGCTTGTACTATGAAATATTTTTAACTAACCGATTCGTTCAAGATTGAACAACACCATTTCCTCAAGGCCTGATCGAAAGGCACTTCGAGGAAGACTTTGGAGATTCCGGATTGCAAGATCGGCCTTCTCTTTTGCTAATTCTTGTGCTCTCTCAATGCCTCCGCAAGTCTTTACCAATTCGATGGCTTCTTCAAGGGAACCTGTCTCACAGAATTCGGATTCAATAATCTCTCTCAATTTTGGCTCTTTCTCTAGAGCAAAAATTACTGGTGCAGTCAGGTTCCCTTTTACCAGATCACTGCCAGCTGGCTTACCCAGCTGCTCAGCCGACTGAGTGAAATCCAATATGTCGTCAACTACTTGGAAGGACAGACCGAGATTTTTACCATATTCATACATTTGATTTGTCACACTACTATCAACCCCACTAAAAACAGCAGCTCCCTTGGTACTAGCAGCAATTAAGGAGGCTGTTTTATAGTAGCTCTTGAGTAGATATTCTTCAAGTTCGACGTCACAGTCAAACAAGCTAGACGCTTGCTTTATTTCACCACTAGCAAAATCTTTAATAACCTGTCATAATACTTAGGTTGATAAGCATGAAACTAATTCAACAAAAATATCACAAAGTGCACCTACTTTATGGCGCCCCAGAATCTGAGAATTGACTAGCTTTATAAAACACATAACCATCAAAAAGTGGATACTGAACTTTTTGGAGGACAAAAAGTGATGGAGTGTCGGGATACCTGACTGATGAGCTTAATCACTTCAAGATTTTCGAGATTTGCAAGGTACCACGAAGACTGAGCAAACATGAAGTCCCCAGCCAGTACCGCTACTCTTGTGCCATATAGTTGGTGAACGGTTTCCTTCCCTGCATATAAAGAGCAATTAGTTCAAATCATAAGGAATTTTGAAGAGATAAAAGTTTGAACGTAAGGGGAGAAACCATAACATGTCAGAGATACAAAATGTGGTAGCACAACTGGCATGGAAATACACTGGTTTACACAAGGAAATAGAGGGGATGTATCATGGACTATGCCATCAATTGATTACATTAACAAATTTCAGAATACAATAAACATAAACAATTGATTTTAAGTACCCAGAAGGATTATTACAGCAACTATGTCTCCAAGATCTTGACATGACCTTTTTTCTTTTTTTAATACCTGAAAATGCCTCAAACTTTTGCTAAGTTCATCGAGTTCTATATTGGGAACTACATCCAGATTCTACAATCTTCGTAGCTCAGAATGTGACCCCAGTGGGATTTTAATCCTTAACCTCTTAGTTGAAACCGAGGACTTTTACCACTTAGCCCAACCCTTGGGGTTAACATGATTTATGTGATTTATTTCACACTGCTCCTTTGCCATCCTTCAAAATAACACTAAAATTAGGAGCAAAGCCCAAAATTAGGTTATAGAAGCTAACACATTGATTTCTATAGACAAAATTAATTACTAATCATTAAAGTGTTCATGACCTAAAAGAGAACACCAAACGCTCGTTGCAGATGAAAATTTGTTAACTTATAACAAATTAGATACATAGGAAATCTATGTTAATCAAACTTCAAGGTACCAATACTTGACAAATATATTAGGTGCATTTGGACACTCAAAAATCCAACAAGCTGCGGATATGCGTTGGGGTCTTGCTTATTAGGTGTATAAAGATTGGAACGGCAGAAAAAGGGATCTATAACATTTTTATAAATAGATATTGGATGTAATATATACCTCTTCTCATGTCACTTTCATCTAATACATCATCATGTATTAAGCTTGCTGTATGGATCATCTCAATGATCTCGGCTAATCGACGATGCTCTGTAGTAAGTTCTCTGAAAGAAAGCAGTACAGAATGAATCTCAGATTTGTTTTACAGAATTTCATGAGTAAACAAACAGTTTTTACAGTTCTGAATATTGCTTACTTCAATCCAACCATTTCTGCTGTTGCTCTTGACACCAGGAACACCAAAGCTGGTCTCATCCGCTTACCACCAGCACCAAAGATCTGCTCAGCTGCAGACATAAGAACTGGGTTTTCTGCACCAACAATCTAACAAAGCATCATCATCAGATATACAATTTAGAATTCAATAAGAAAATAATAACAATATACTCAGCTTCAAATATAAATGGCACACTAGTCATGCAATTGTAATGGATTATCATAAATATAACCACAGGAACATAAAAATGAGCTACATAATAAAACACAAAGGGTCAGTTTTAGAATAAACAGGTATCAAGGGCCACTCTTACTTTCGTGGACATATGTTCAATAAATTGCAAAACACATGAGACCTTTACTAAATCAAAAACAAAATATTACGCTTAGTCAGGTATGAGACACCATCATTAAGTAATAGCGGCTGCACTTGCTAAACTAACTTACCTAAAGTAGCGTCTAAGAAAAATATATCAAAGAGAATGACAGAAATGAATACAACATGAAGAAATCAATGCATCAGACCTAGAGTCTTATCTGAAGAACAACTCCATATTATATGCAACATTAATGTTAGTATCAAGAAATTAATTTGGTCTAGTAAAAACCTCTACCACAGTGGCAATTACCCCAAATTCCAGCAGAAGTTAACAGCATTCAATTGAATAAGAGACCTTTCTTCTATTTTTTTCCAACTGAATTTCATCTTTCATATAAGAGCAAACTGTAATTGAGCTCAGCAGGCACCAGTCAATATTCACAAAAAACAGAAGTAAAACACCATGAACCAGCTTCAGCTTTAAATTGTTTAAAACAAAAACTTTCTCCATAGCATTCAAGCATACTTAATAACAATACATAACATCACTCCAAATGTCAAAGATAAGCAGCATTCTCAAGCATACTTAATAACAATACATAACATCACTCCAAATGTCAAAGATAAGCAGCATTCTCACACTAGACAATATCAAAAACATTTTCAAAGAAATACTCACCGATTGGAGATTTTGATTGAGAGTCCGGAGGTCATCAGCAACCACTTCAAATACATTTGCCAGTGAAACTGAACTTCTTGCCTCTTTCTTCAAATCCAGAATTGGTGGAGGACCTTGACTAACCCCTATATTAATTCCACAAGTAAACCAAATTCAATAACTTACCATCACAACAACAACAAAAACAATTAAACTTTATTAAACCAAATTGAAACTATATTATACTAAAATAAACACAGCCATTACACCAAGCTATTAAAACAACAAACACCAATACAGCAGCAATAAGCAAGACAGCATATTGGATAAAACCAATTAGTAAATCAATTGAAAACAACACTTAGCATCAAAAACACTACCATTAAGCAAAGTTTCAGGTGTTTTAGTGGAATAAACCCGGCACCGAGCAAGGTTTTGCTTGCAAAAGACCAATCTTTTAGCACCAAAGTGTCTACTACTTCTCCTAGAAACACTCTTTGCATAACCTCTATCCCAAGACCTACCAATAGAGGCATTAGAAGAACATCCACAAGCCACCAAATCAAGCACACTTCTTCCAAAATCAAGATTGCGGCATGTCATTGACATCATTCTCAACAACAATTCCCAGAAAGCCAAAGAACAAAAAAGCCACCAAAATTTCAAGAACCCAGATAGAAAGTCAAGTTGAAACTCCCATTAACAATAAAAACAACACTAAATCACCAACTGGGTAGTGAACAAAACATTAAAAAGAATTAAAACAAGAGTCCAAATAAGAGATTTGCGTGTTTAAGTTTTACTCTTCATAATGAACACAAATGGGGTATTAATATTGAGTGGTAGAATGAAACCCACATAAGACATAAAAACATGTGAGTTATCAGTAGAGAGAGGTGAGTTGAGACTTGAGATGAGTTTTGTTAGGTGTTGGACAAGAGAGTTTTGTGTTGTTTTAAATGTATGCAAGAAATGACATGAAAGAACAGAACTTATCTGTGGGTCAATATCAAATCCATTCCATGCCAATTTGTAGCTGGTGGTCAAAATTGAAGGAAGTAAGTTATTTATTTATTTATTTATATAACTGAGTTTTAATTTTTGTGTTTATTTTTCAGCCATTCACTGGTTTGTTGATCCTTGGAATATCTTATTTTGCTTTCTGTGTAATGCCCGTTAATGGTTCTGAAATTATGGTTATTTTTCAGAAATCTCTGATGAATTTTAAGAAATTTCAGAAAAAAATTGTTGATCAAATTTAATGATTATTCTTAAAATGGGGGGATCTGTATAATTAGATTAATCATTCAAGAATGATAACATTTTGTTCCTTGTATCATTAAGCATTTTATCATGTTATTAAAATGAACTTTAGAAAATTATTTTTAAGTGAAAGATTATATAAATTGTATATTATTTATATTGTATAAAATTTTATTAATAAAGTATGTTTTTATAATTGTTGAGAAGAGAAACCAAAATTATTTTTAATTTAAGAAATTAAAAAACAGAAAGAGTATATCAAAACAATATAAAAATGGGTATGAATTTTTTTTGGGTTAAATTGTCATGAATTGGATTAAGAGATTTATTTTTATA
>WYDK02118172.1:1561887-1583272 GCA_009867345.2 Toxicodendron radicans
TATGTTTATACTATTACTTACTACATCAAATACAACCATAAATTAAAAACAACTTACAACAACAACATTTATGGGATGGTCCTCAAATTCCAAACACTCACTAGCTAGCTGTAATTGAAAATGAAAGAATAATTTAATGATGGCACTTATGTTACCTAATTCTATTGGGCCCCTGAAAATGAAAGAATCTTTAAGATGCCCTCAGTATTTATTATTCTATTAAAGAGTAGAGTAATTTCAATTTGGAATCCTTGTAGCCACTTCTTATACTACTTACCCCCACAGAGTTGTACAGTGCTATCACTCTCTTTAACGCTGAAAATCATCCACGTGTATGATCAATCTTGTGCCATCTGTACCTACCTCAAAGTACTAGAGGTTGATGACTTAAAATGGTGCCTTTGGATGAAGCTTAATATTAGATAATAAGGGATAATATTTTTTAAATTGGGAAGATATGATGTTTGGTTGTTAAGTAAAATAATATTATTGGAAATAAATTTTACTTTGGGGATAAATGGAGAGAATTTTGTTACTTAGGGGAGGCTCTTATTAAAACTTTTCCCCGTTAATCACTTTATGTTTCCAATTATGCCCTTAAATAGTATATCATTTGAATGAAATTATTCTTTATTTTATTAATAATTACAAAACACTTAGTTACCTTAAAACTTTAATTTGTAACAAAATCACTCTGACCTACCCCAAGCCACTGTCGGCAGCCAGCCACCACCGCCGGCAGTGGCCAGAATGGCCCAATACTGACTTCGGCCATTCTGTTACAAATTAAAGTTTATATGGTTGGGGTAGCAAAATTTTAAAATAAATGATTCAAAAAATAATAATAAAAGTAATATTATATTAATATTTAAAAAGGAGGGCAATTTAGTAATCTAAATAACTTATCCATCAATTTATCCTCTTAACAAACATATTAATATAACATACTCACTCTCAAACAAACACATTCCAAGTAATGCAACATTCTCATACCAAGGTAATCTATCTTTTTCTTAATATAACATTCCCAGTAATACAACATTCCCTGAATCAAATGCACCCTTATGGGGTCCTCACATCGTACGATTCGTACCAAATTTAATGAATATGTTTTTATTGAATTAATATGAATGGTATTTTGATATTTATTATTTATATGGGATAGATATATTCCAGATGAGCAAGCATCAGCGTGGTTAGTTCATAATAGGGAAAATGACAAACATTAGATATGAAATCTTGAACTACCTCAAAACCTAACGTGACAACTTGCAATTAGTCAACTCTCAAATTGGTCAGACGGGACTAATTGCGAACTCTCATGTTATTAATTGTGAGAAAGAATTTGTGAGATTGAATTGTAAGAGTATTATTACTCTTAACAAAAAAGATTACGCTATATCTATTTAATTTTAAAATTGAAAATACTAACAATCTAAGATTGTCTATGAGAAATTACAAGCAAAGATAAAAAGATGTGACAAAATTAAAATCTTTCTTATAGTTTAGAAAAATAAGATCTTGCTTGTTTATGAAAGTAGTCACTAATTTGTTTAGGGGATAGGGCGGAGAGAAGATTTGAAAGTAATTCAGGAATGGTTTTTCTTTTCATTTGATCCCGTCATCATCAACTACCCATCCCACATGGAAATTACTCTCTCTTAACTAAAAACTCAAAATTTAAGGCTGCAGCTTGGTTCATAGCTAAAATAACAAGCAGACCCAGAAATCCTCACACATAACATAATAAACAGAACATAGATATAGAAGAACTGCAGTTACATAGAATATGCAGCAACGATATAAGTAATATCATTAGCACTAAAATTGTTTCCTTTTATGAATATATTAATGAAGAACATCACTGTGGTTTCGATGCTTTCAGTTACGTCAGGACTAATAAGTTATCTATTGAGGTAGACAATAATTTTAGAGACCCTTTAGTGGCGCTTTGTAAAGCTGGTGTAAGGTGCAATATTAGTGTGTTGGCGACCAACAAACTCATCTGATCACCTCTCCGATCCCTTCTAAAATAAGCTTGATGATGATGATGAAGAATCTGAATCAGCATAGGTTGCTAATGTCTTTAAAAACAAGACGACTTCATCTGAGGATTGAAGTTTAAAGCGGGCATTTGTGCGAATCCGTCCAACAGCACAAGAAAAGTAGTTCTCTTTATTCAGATCAAGCACATTCCATGACATCTTTTCTGGTGTTGGTCGCCGCGCACCAGCACAGTTTTGAGCAGGGATCTTTTTCTCAGGATTTGGCATAGGTCGTTGTGTTTTACCTTGAGATAACTTTGACCCACTTCTGCTTGCTGGAAGCTTCAATGATGGTCGTCTCTCCCCCGGTAACTTCAGTCCATCGGTTGGTTTAATTCTTGAAATGCTTGTGGGTTCTGAAGGGAGTTCTGGCTCGAAAAAAGTGTACACGTCTTCATCCTAAAGAAATGAAAAATGCATTTTTTAAGTATAGGACTAGAACTAATTTGATGTACACTGAACATTTTCAACTAATCTAAGTCCAACATCAAAATCAAACATTGCTCTTTCTGATGTTTATCAATCCAATTGCCTGAAATTATCAAGATTGTCTCTTACTTATCAATAGAATTACTGTAATTTTGTCGGCTATACCAAATATAGTTCGTAGTATTCTATTAAATGTTGTTCACAAGATAAATAGTATGGCAGGATAAAGCAGAATGTATGCATGTGAGCGTGTTGGAAGGGACACAAACTGAAAAATTTGGAGTAAGAACAAGATTATATTAAAAGTGGTGAAAAAAGTACCTTCCCGAGAAAATGTCCAATACAAAGAACATAGTCAATTGGTGTTGTCATAGATTTACTATGGACTATCTCTCCCAGAATACGATCAATTGCTGCACCCTGAATGAATATAAAACTGTCAAATAGTATAACCAGAGCATATGGTTGAAACATCAAAATATTCTAATGTTAAAAAAAATTTCAAGCATAGTAAGCACAATCACCTTCGTAACACCAACTGCTCGCACCTCGACTGATCGGCTTCCTTGAACAACATCAACAGATGCATTTGAAATTGGGCCTGTCCAGAGATGCTGCAACATATCTCTTGCCTGAATTCTTCCAAATTCAACATCTACAACCACAATAATATGAGAAGGCCAAATGAAGAGAGAAATATATGAAAGGCAGAACTAACTTAAAAACTATGTCCAATACCTGCGTACTTGTAATTCCATACAAGGGATGTTTCACGCTGTTCAAAATGTGACCGTGGTGTTCGTTCAGTGAAATACTCAAAAACATGCTGAAAATATGTCAGCAGCACCATAAGCTTAGAGGCCAGAAGAGACAATTAATAAGAAATGTAACTGTACTATAAGCACCTTAACACTGTCAACCCACTCCATATTTAAATGCTCCGGCATTGTTGTCATCCATTCTCCCCTGGTATGGCGTAAAAACATCCCATTTTCTGCTGCCAACCACATGTCATACCCCCCAAAGTTCTGTGAAAGAACTCAATTAGTTAAAAATGGATTATAGAAAGGCCAGAAAAGAAGTAAAGAATGGGGCTGGATCAAGTACATAATCCAAGACACTTCTGTCACTCCCACTAAGGACAACAACTGTTGTCTTTGGATCATTGCACAGAGCAGTTAGGGGTTCATGTAACTCCGGGTGCAGCTTCAGTTCCATTTCTCTAATTTGATCAGCTCTTCTACCAGGAGTGTCCACCGGTTCAGTTAATGTTGCATTGAAACCCTGAGTTTTGGACCACCATCAATGTGCCATAACAAAAAAAAAAGGAGGCTCAAAAGGAAATAAAAAGATTAAAATAAAATGCCAAACCATGAATCATAAGCACCATAAAAATTAAGATGACCACTAATGTGTCTTATGCTAAACCATAAAGCTCAAGAGTCTTTATAGTTCTTAAGACTGCATACTCAAAATGCTCATACTGCTAATCATTATGTATCGGAACCTCTAACAGCAAGATGATCTACAACCTGCCAAAACCGAACCATAAATCTCAAGAATCTCCATTACTTTCTGACTATTAACTACAGAAACTGCATAAGTATTTCCAGTAATGTGCTCATAATCCTCTTTGGATATCATGAAGCAAACATGATTCCAAGTTAGATGTGTTAGAATTCAAGGGACAGGACCCAGTAGACTGTACAATGAATCTCTTTAATCTTAAAAGTGGTTCTCTGTGGAATAACTAACAAAGATGGAAACCATGCAAATCTCATAATTTTCATATCTATATGGATGTAACCAGGAAGCAGACGGAAATCGATGTAGGCTGCGATAGAACAAAATGGATGAAAGAAATTGAAATTAAAATCAAGATGTTAAAGACAAAGTTCCACCAAGAAAGTAGTGATAGCTTCGAATAGATACCTAGAAAACATGCTTTTCAAATAGCAAGTGATCAGACATTAATTTTCAGTCTTTTGAATAATGTTGAAGTAGACTCACAATCTTGAGTCAGTGTAATGTCAATATTTATTCCCCCAAAAATGAATGATTGACTTAATGGTTCAAATTTAAAAATACAAATCCATCTGCAATTTTAAGCTAGTAACCTATTGGCATGACCTGTTTACTCCCTTTTAAACTTTTTTTTTTTTTTTTTTGCAAAATAAACACTGAACCACTAAGAAGTTATTTAGTCCTCATGTGAAAAAGAAATACTTTGGTTAGAGAGTGTTAGGAACCCCAACAATCCACACTCAAACAAGCAAACAATTCGAACAATAAGAGAATCAAAATCAAATGAACTGTGCTCTATATTGATAAACTGAAGTAGTAAGAAATAACAATCTGCTTCAAGAACTGAATTAAAGATGACGAATAAAAAAAAAGGATAGTCTAGCAGTTCAAGAAGCTAGTGACCTCCCAACCCAAAAGTCCACTAAAACATTCTCTCATTTATAGATCATAATTCCCCAGACTTATACCCAGCAAACACACGCCAATTCTAAAGCCTATGCCACGTGGATAACAAACTACCCTTAGCAGGTCCCCAAACTAATTAGCCCTTTTTCTCCTCTTCCTATACACATGAGTAATGGACCGTGGTGCTGTAGGTGATCTATCAACAAACCCCCCCACCAACCTTGTCCTCGAGGTGAAAGTGTGCTTATTGAAGATTGATGGTGTCAAAGGATTCCCAAGTTGCTTCATAGATTGGTAAGTCCTTCCAGCGAATTAGAACCTCGCAAGATCCATCCAAAAGGGTGCGAACAGAGTGCACAGAGGCAGGTTGGACTAGAAGTTCCATGTTTTCATTTAGGAAGTCCAAGGGGTTGCACCGGAACTAAGTTGTGGAGACTCTTTTTAAGCTGAGACACGTGAAAATTTGGGTGGATACGAGCTGAATGGGGTAAAGCTAATCGGTATGCTACCTCTCCCACTTTGGCCGTGACTTGAATTGGACCATAAAAACGAGGACAACACTCTCTCCTTTACAGATCATAATTCCACAGACTTATACCCAGCAAACACACGCCAATTCTAAAGCCTATGCCACGTGGATAACAAACTCCCAATTAGCTAACAAACTACCACCCTTTTTCTCCTCTTCCTATACACGAGTAATGGACCATGGTGCTGTACGTGGTCTATCAGAGAGAAACAATAAATGAAAATTATTGCTTGAGAAATTGAACTAGTTCTTATGGCCACTAATTTTAAGCTGCAGAGATTGTTTTCTAGGAAAAGTTTTCAGAAGAAAAATTCATCTACATCTAATCAGGCATTGTCATTATTGAACTTAAAAATAGAACTACTCAACCTTCATCGAGATTGTTAAAATATCATCAAATGTCCTAGGTATAGATGTATCAAAACATCTGTGTACTCCATATTTTGACCAAACTCTCTATCTCACTTTCTTTTGACATAAAATGTCCAAAACAACTCACTATCATAAAGATTTTAATGAGTTGATTCATTAATGACCTATGATGATGTTTCAACAAACTTCACATACTTAACGTTGATGCAGTTGAATACCATAAACATCAATTGAGAACTGGTCCTAAAAGATATGTATGTATATTATTACTCAGTTGAAGAAAATTCCAGTTGTTTTATGGTATTAAGATCAAATATAGGATACCAGTATGAGCAAACGATTGTAAGACCGCAAATAACGTTCAATTGCATCTGCTTCTGGAAGGTTAGGAGGGACTTGTTTTATCCTCAGCTCCGCCTCAACAACTGTAACGTTCAGTTCACTGCAAAGTAATTACACAAAATTCAAATCTTTAAGAATGCTGACAAACTCCCCATGAACATTCGGATGGTTGGCACGACAACATAGATGCTTAATCTGAAACACAGAGATAACTAAATACAAAACCAAAAAGTCATTTTCATTGAATTCTCATACATATAGTACACCAATACACTTTATCCACGAATACAACCCAAAGCATTCATAAAAGTACCTTGACACATCAGAAAAGAATCGAGTTTCTGATTTTGTTGCTTTCTTTTAGGATAAAACCAAAATGTGATATGCTCTATAAAGTAATATATTCCATCAATGCAAGGTACAACTACCTAAGAGATATGTCAAACTTTTTTACTTCTCTTGCACAAGCTCAAAACTAAAAAAATTCAGAACCACACGTCATATAAGTGTTCATTGTTGATGACAGTTCTGAAATAAAAATAGTTAGCATAATCAAGGAAAAGTGTTTCCCTTGCAAATGGCCATAAATTTTTTATAGGTATCCAAAGTTTCAAGGCAAGTGTCTCCATTTAAGGCTTCAATGGAGCATATTCCTATGTCCAAGTTTTAACCCATGTAGAAAACATTCAGAGGTACCTTAAACAAAAGAAGTCCACCAAAGGCGTGAATTGCAGAAGGTACATGTACATCTAGGTATGCTTTATTAAAACTCAGGCCACTGTCCTTTTCCAAAGATCTCCAGAGTCTCAAACCTGGTAAACATTTAGAGTATGGAGTTCTCAACTTTTAACCAGGATTTTAGCGCCAATAGAAAACCAACTTGGGCACTGTTCAATACGGAACATTTAATAAATTACAAATTGATTTCTAATAATCCAATATAATGTTATAGGTTCCTTAAAGAGGCATAGTATTCTTTTTCTTGAGGGGTCTGGGGATTACAACATGACGATGTAAAGGACTTCATTGAGATTCTAGCCCCAATTAGGAAGACTGAATATTTCACTTGGACATCTCAAAATCATCAAAATTCAGTCAAATCATAATACGTTAGTTAGATATGGAAGTAAATTTATAAAGTTCACAATCAAATGGACATCAAATATTTGCTTTATTAAGATCATGAAATTTCTCTCCAATGGATAATACCTATTATTTAGGCATATGATTGGATGGCACGGGAACCAGTTAATCAGAAGCATTTTAATTTGCACACTCTCCTTTCCCCCAATTAATTTTAGGTCTACCACTATCAAAAAATTTGTCTACTAGTCAACAAAGCCTATGATATAATCTAGTTGAAAGATTAATAAAGTAACTATTGATCTCCAAAATCATAATGCTAGTGAGAATAACTTTGACACTAAATCATATGCTCGGAAAGTAGACAATACAAATACACAGTCCACTCAACAAAAATGCTAACAATTAATGCATACTCTTAGGTGGGTGCAAGGATCACAGATGCCAATGAAAATGGCTCAGATATCAAACACATTGTATTTTTTTATGAGTTATTAAGTTGTTCCTATTTTTTATTAAAAGGATGCCTTCTGCCCATAAGAATTATTTTTCTACTTTATTTTGTATGCCACAAATTAAATGTTAGACTAAAATATCTTTTGTGCCATTACCTGATAGGTAAACTTTTAGATCAATTGATGCTTAATATGCATCATTTAAGAAAAGCATGACACAACTACCAATAAATGCTGAAGACCAAAAGATGTAAGTATTGTCAGTTTCACATTGTAAAGCAGATCATGACACTATTTTAATCATACCTTACAAAGGTTTCAGCCCATTCCTGAGCAGTGTGAGTTGTCACATGTTTAAAATTATGTCGATGTCGCTTCTCTCTCTCTTCAGGTGACATAGTCAGAGCTCGGTCAATTGAATTAGCCACTTCCGTGATGTTCCAAGGGTTCACCAAGATCGCTCCAGCACCCAGAGACTGTGCAGCACCAGCAAACTACAAAGTATATCAAGAGTATCAAAAATTTTGCTGAAATATTTTCAACTTCTATGGAATATGGCAGAGTTATTGCGAAGTTGATATTGTCTCGGTTAGAGAAGGATACATGTGACATATAGATATTAATCAACAGTCTACTGTAATATAGTAGAATTCAAAAACTATGTTAAGAATCTACTTTCAACTCTGACATTTCATCTTCAAGGACCACCTAAAATCAGCATAAAACTTAGAAGTGATGAACAATTACTTCACTGAGAATGAGAACTCCTTTCTTAGAGTCTTGGCATGCCACAAACTCATAGCTGACAAGATTCATTCCATCCCTTAAAGATGTGACAAGGGCTACATCTGAGGAAAAACATAAAAAAGAAGGGAAATAAATTTCATTATTCGTAAGTTCCAAAGACATCTTTTCAATCACAAACAATTAAAAAAGCAACAACATTGCACTGATAGATCATTAGTTTTAGTACAAGATCTGACTTCAATTAATAATTATACAACTCCGAAAGCTTAGCTCCCAAAATTAATAGAGATTTGATTCAATTTTTTTTCCAAAAGGATCACAAATATCTTCAATGACCAACATTGATTTATTATTCAAAAATTTCTGTAGGTCCACGACTTCAGTAAACCATTCCTATGTGAAAAAAAATAACATAAAAAAGTAGTTATTACCAATATTGTTTTATTAGTTCAAAAATTTCTGTAGATTCATGAATTTCTGCAAACCGTCCCTTTATCAATAAAGTTTAAACTTTCAGATAAAATGTAATGGAAAAATACAAGGATCAGCATACAGTGTTTGGTGACTTCAGGAGATCATACACTCAACTTGTCAGCAGCAAACCAATTTGAACTAGAAAAGTAGAAAACACAAAAGAGAAACTAAAAAAGAAAAAGAAAAAAAAAATACTTCGAGAACACATGTTGGTGTTTCTGTAGTAAAAAAGTAAGGGTCTATTTGTAACTTGCAACAACTATTATTTACTCTGCAACAAGTCTTTGCATGCATCAACGACATAAAAAAGGTGTTCTTTCAACATAACATAGACAATCAACAGACAACAAATACTTACATAACACTATATTTTAATACTATTAAATAAATAATAAATAAAAGGTCTAGAAGAACTCTTGTTGAAAAGTGATCACATACCAAGAAAATTATGTAAGTTAAGAAATTACAGAAAGTAAGAGATACAGTGCAAAAATTAATACCAGTAACAGCATATAAAGCACACAATTGAAGAAAGTCCAGAGAACGATCCTGTAGAAAAGAGGGGAATTTCATTAAAAACTCTTAATTGCTGATATAAATTGCCATGCTAGCTCAATCATGAGAACAAATATATACCATGCTATGCATCAGAATACAAGATTTAGCTCTAATACTGGGCATAATTGACAATTTGCCTAATATGAATAGAGTGTAAAACCATCAAAAGGAATTTTTTCAGTAATAAGTTTCATTCTCCATGTCTTCTCACAAGGATAATCTATTGAAACCCATAGACTATACAGTAATAAATGATGCAATCCCTACTCTTTTGAAGACGATATCTAGAAGATGATTCTGAAAGCCAGCATTGCAAATGCTAATGTCAACAAGACATCATAAATGCATATAAATAATCCATGAAAGGAAATTCAGTTAATCTTCCTTTCTTTCAGTATCTACAAAGTCATTATCCATCTCACCATTGCTTTTTTGCTGCTTTAATATTAGGACAGTAAAATTTTGTTGCCCATTATTCCCAACAACATAATGTTTAGTTGGGTGCAAGAAGCTAATATGAATAATATGGACAGCCTGCATAGTAAAAGAAAGAACATCTATCCACAAAAGCTTATGCAGTGTATTCTAAATTTTGTGGCATTGTAGACCTTATCCACAGCATTGTGCAGCCTATTCAAGCTATGAGGATATTGAATACTCATATTATATCCTCTATGACAAGCTCTAACATTTTGTTCAATTTTCCTTCAGTCGAGACATCAAAAATACTCCTATCCCATCCCTCATGTTCAATTACACTAAACCCAAAACCTTAAGTTTAAGCTAATAGTTAAAGGTTCAACAATATTAAATAAACTCTAACAAGTTGAACCTGTTCTATATTGCCAACAAATCTGCACTGTATCTAATACAGAATAAAATAATATTGAAATTGAGCTGAACATAAGTCTAAGTAACATTGCTTCGCTCAGTAACACACTGAGCTAAAGAAGAAGAAACGCAATAAGCATCTCATGGATTAATAAAGCTAAGAAGTTAAAGACTGACCAGATGGTGTATTGGAACAGTAGTCAGTGTTCCAAATCGGCCATTAATGCGTCCAACAATTTCATGAACCTGGCTTGTAAGTTTTTGATCTGTAAATATATACAAGCCAAATCAATAGACTCATTTTAAAAATCAAATAATTGAGTAATAAAAGGAATAATACTAACAAATCAAGTTTATTCAAGCACAAAAAGAGACTGCATGGTTTTAAACGTGACCCTAACATCCCAAACAAGTAATAAATTATACTAAGATAAAAGCTTTGTTTGAAGGAAGCAGAAATTGAAGCATGTTCTGAACAAATGATCACAAACTGAAAAAAAAATAGTGATAAAGCAGCAGTGAGTGTCTAAAAACAACTAAAAACTTGAAAAGACTATATGGTGAATCACTCACAACCCAAATATCTATGGGTTGCATCCAACTATATGATATAATCCACCTAGATGAAGCACTAATAACTCATAAAGTCAGTCAGTATATCCAGACACAATTCATGATTTTGATTGGTCTTGATCAACTAAAAATAGTCACTCAAGAAAAGACCATAAGCTCAGAAAAGCTAAAGCAATATTTTAATAATATGCAATTTTAGACACAACAGTCTGTAAGCAGAACAATATATGAAAGAAGCAGCAACAAATTATAGAGGGGACATACATTCAGGAACATCTGTTCTTGTCGGCACTGCAATTTGCAGCAAAACAACTTTCTCACGCCATTCAGGGTTTTCCTCAAGGAACTTTTCAAAAGCCAATATCTTCTGCGGAATTCCTTTAATCATATCAAGACGATCAACACCTAACATTACCTGTCAGGTCAGATCAGCTATAGTAAGTAATATGGTTACAACCACTACTAGGTTTCAATAAAGCATTTTTTTTTGGGGGGGGTGGGTGCGCGTGATTACAATACTCTCTTAACACAAAACTACTACAATATTAAAACAGACACAATCTCTACTGAGGGTGCATAACTTCTTTCTACACTTTATATAATTTTAAAATAAAAATGTAATGAGGAAAGCATTTTAATCCTTTACCAAATAAACCATATGTATAAATAATCTTGAACAAAGCCAACAAGAAATGAACAAGTGCCATGCTAAGATACATGACATCGTAGTGCACTAACTCAATGAGAAAAAAAGGATGACTATTAGGGTTGGACGTTTCTGTTTTATATGCAAGCCATTTGACTGAAACTACTCTTCGATGTCAACCAAATCAACTTCTAAAAACATTGACAAGCAAGTAGAAGCACTATAAAGTAAAGGCAACACTTACCTTTCGGCCAGCAAATGTCTCTTTTAAATCTTTGATGTGTTCCTGAACTAGAGGATTCTCAAGTGCTCGCATGAACCGATCTGAGTCTATCCCAATAGGAAACTAAATATTCAAGCAAATTATCAAAATATAATTTTAAAAGAATTTGTGACTTTTTCATTACAGAACATGTTCAAGAACTAATATGCCAAAGCAACAACCAAAGTAACAACTCCTCAGGTATCAAACAGAGCCAAACAATCAAAGAAATTATCATCTCAAAATATACCGCAGCAACACGAGTCAGTTTCCCTTGGTCCTCAACTCCTTCAGGTGTCCCCTCAAGTCCAAGAATACGAGTACAAGCACTGACAAAATGCCTTGCATAGTCATACGTGTGAAAACTGCAACATAAAAAATAAACTCACTTTACATGCTTCACATATAAAAAGAAAATTCTATCAAACCAATTACCACAATTTGAATATTATAATTATGGATTTGACAAAAGGGAATATACAAACTGTAATATTGAAATAAGTTGACATAGCATGAACTCACATGATACCGGACAATCTATCTAGAAACTGAAATTCCACCATAAGGTTTTCTTCCTTCTTTTTATTTTAAAGTAAATCATAAGGGAGATGTCATTCTGAAACCAATCTGACCTTTGACTTGATCACAAAACAGGCTAAATTAAAGAAAATGTTAAACTAATAATTACCTAAGATAAAGAGATCTTTAAGAACTGCCAAACTTAACAATAGGAGGCCTTAGATGGATAAAGCAAGGGGATTAATATGAATATAAAGTTGTCCAAAGATTCATGATAGAAGCACAGCATAAATTATGGGAAACCCACAGTAGCTTTTCCTTACATCCACTTAATTTTCTCACATTGTAAGACCCTAAAATACAAAGGATTAGGTCAATGCAACAAAAGTTGGTGTAAACAGAAATATGCCTATTGTCTTTTAGGTTATTAACTATAACATTCATCAGACCAAAGAATAACCTGGCCATAACATTACTATGAGAAACATTCATGACAACCAAAATTGAGTTTCTGAGTAAAATCAATTGGTAGGAATTCATCAGCTCTAAGCAACATGCAGAATACACAAAAACTCACCCAACCAAATCAGCAGCTAGAACTGCATGCAGCAGATCTGATCGAGATGGAAGTGTCCTGTGGATTTCAGAAGAAGGGAAGGGTGTGTGGAGAAACCAACCGACTTTCATTCCACTGTTGTGGTCCTTTAGGCACTTTGGAAGAAACATGAGATGGTAGTCATGGCACCAAACAACATCTCCATCCTTATAGTGTTTGTTTACAACCTCAGCAAACATTTGATTTGCCTTTATATATGCAGCAAACTGAGACTGGAAACTCCTGGTGGTGGCCAGGCGGTCTTCTTGCGGAAGTCCAAGGTAATGAAAAAGAGGCCACAAGATGTTGTTGCAATAGCCATTGTAGTATTGATGAACAATGTCCTCATCAAGGAACACAGGAATACACCTCTGCAACAGCAATTATAGTGTTGATGAACTATGTTTTCTCATCCAAGTATTTTGTACATTTATCATATTTAAGTTACCAATGTCACAAAGTCATGTAATAAAGTCATTACTTATCAATGTCACAAACACATAGCTATGAATAAGGCCTTAATCACAAAATGATTTTGATGACAGAACTTTATACCTTTTCAGCCAATGCTTTAGTAAGTGCTTTCTGTCCAATCTCATCTGGCACATTTACTCCAGCCCATCCTATCCATCTCGCCTCAAACTCCTTCACACCTTCAAACAATACATCCATAATGCATATAGTTTCTCAATTCAAGTGAAAAATGCCATCTCATTAATTAAAACTTAAAGAGATATTTAAAAAAAAACAAGAAATACAATGCAAAAACTATTAGAGACAATTAAGAATTTAGAAGGACTGAAATGATAGTTCAAATGCCACTTACCCAGAAGGGCACTGACCAGACCCCCAGCACTTATCTCTAGAGACCAAGAGTCTTCACCTCTCCTGACTGCAGAGACCGGGAGCCTATTGGCCACCACCAGCAGTCGTTGCTTCAAAGGCCTTCCATCTGCCCTTTCATATCCGTCACTCACCCTTGTAGACACTTCCAACTCTTGGTCAACAATAGAGGGTCCCAAGTTGTCATTGTCTCTTACCCTTGGTTCATGATCATATAATTCAGGCCCCCCATTATTATCAGTCACCTCATTCAGAAGGGATGCCCTGCTGCTTTTCCTTAGGTCTCTTTCTTTCTTATCTCTTATGAGCAGTTCCAGACGATTTGTTGTACTTGGACCAGAGGAGAAAGTGCTGTTGTAGTTGTTTCCAGGCATAAGCTCGCTCTAGAACCAACCCCCAATACCAAATTTATGAGTTCTCAAAACAATTGTGTTTCCTATATTTGTTTCAAGCAAATTAAGCTCTCAGTCATTAAAATGATGAACACTAGGTTTTAATCATCAAAATATCGGCTACCAACTTGTCAAATTTTATGTAACGTTGGCTTTAACAATTGTTACTAACATTCTACGAAAGTAAAATTTCTTGCATTTCTAATTTGAAAACGAACAAGCATGGAAAGTAGATAAATCAAACAACACACAAACAAATGGCAAGAGGTCACATAGAATGATAAAAAAGAGGAAGGCATCCACAAAATTACACGAGGCAACAGAAAGTCGACTGCCATAGAGTCTTGGTTACTTAAGCCATTATCAATCCAACATTCACAAACTCGAGTGTGTAGAAGTAAAAGTATTTCTACTATATTAAATAAAAAGAGTTGAGAAAATACAGAAGAGAAGGTAAAAAAGGAGATAACTAGAGAATGAGATCCACAGAAGTTTCTGGGATGATAATAGGGCTCTCTGTTTTATCTTAGTTCATGATTCACTTCGATGAAAATACATACACATTGCATGAAAGAAAATACTAGTAGGTCACTGAGTTCAACCAAATTTACATTATTTATAAAATTCACCCCCAGAAGCTATAAATACAGCATAACTGCAAAAGTATCAAAAGCCCACCTCCAGACAAACTCTAGAAATAGCACCAAACCGTTGGAGCAAAACCAAGATTCTACAAGAACGGTTATTCTCGCTGCGTTTTGATCTAATACGTTGCCTAATGGGTCTTTAATATTAAGCCACCAAGTTAGAGAAAGAAGGGGAGAGGAAAAGATATAGGGAACCCTCCAGATTCTGGGTGGCTGAAGATTATCACCGTGACAGAAAAGGAGAGGGACAAACGAGACCCTCGTGTAAGCCTTAGAGGGTACAAAGAGCCTTACAGCCATGCAAATAAACCAAAGATTGTGCTGAAAAGATAACGGAAATCATTAGTATTTTACCCGAAAAGAAAAAGAAAAGAAGTTTTAATCCCTGGGACTTGGAAGAATGATTTATTGATACCTAGGATATCTCCACGCAGTAGCAGTACCGCCAATGCATTTACAAAATTACTAAATCAATATTTTAGTAACAGGTATTTGTGGATTTCTTAAAAGAAGTTTTGATGACGCAGCCACTGAGGAAACTTTTACATATTTTTAGCATGCCCATTTTTTTTTTTTTTGGTCAGAGCATTCACATTCTTGGTTAGTCTTAGGTGGGGCTTATTTACTGTTGGGGCATTTCTTTTATATAATTTATACTTGAATATGATAATTAGTGTAACACACAATTTCCCCAGTTTCAAAAGGAAAAAACAAATTAACTAACAAATACAGTTTTAGATTTAAAATAAAATTAACACTATATAAATAAAGTTTGAATATATATATTCTCCTATACAGAACGAATACAACAATAAATACAAAACTGTAAAAATACATTATAAATAATACTACAATACAAAAATAATGTTACCCCGCTTTACCTACCAATATTATATATTAAACACTACTCTAAATTAAACATTAAAATATGTGCAACTTACGTTACTCTTAAACTAAATCAAGCAATATAATGTTAAGTATAACTAAATTAAACATTATAATGTTAAGTATAATTTCTGTCATTCTAAGTATATAGATCTATAAAACATTCAATAATATTATCTTTACATCACTTTCTTACACTATTCTCTTACATCACACTCACATTCAATTAAAAAAATAATTTTTTTGAAAAATAATATTTTAATTGAATGTAAGTGTGATATAAGAGAATGGTGTAAAGATGTGATGTAAATGTAGTATTACTCTAAAACATTATGATGATTAGTGAGAGGCTCGATAAAAGATAAAGATTAAGGATATACATTTTGCTTTTGCTTTTTTAGGTAACAAGTCATTATGCTTCTATATCAAATCACTTTCTAATTTCTAATCCAACAGTCAAAATATAATTTCAATCAAAAAAGAGAAAAAAAATAAAATTTCACAACTGGCCTAAAACAAGTATTACCATCTTGGGTAATTTCAAAATATAATTGAGGTTCTAGTTTAAAAATAGTCACACAGCAGTACAATTACAATAGTTTTTCTTTTGTGTTTACAAATTACAATCTTTAACCATGGGAACTTATAATTAAATTTCTTTCCTTTTTAGGGCATGCTAATCAGTTAAGGGCTATTTACTCATTTAGGAATGAATATAGTACAGTGAGACTTCAAGAAGAGAAAAATATATTACCAAAATCTATTATTAATCAATTATACTCTTTTAGGGCAATCTGTAGTATGCTGTCAACTGTAAAAAATGTCAATTTTTTTTTTGCACTCAATTTCCTTTCTCTTAATCTCAACTGAATGAGTGAACTAAAATAAGTCGAGTACTAGAGTGACACCACACTAAAACCACACTGACCAAGTCCATATTGACACAACATCTCCTTCAAGAAGCGCCTTCCCTAAAATTTATCTTCTTATTTCAAAGAGTATACGACATTTTCCCACCCAAAAAGTTTCAAAACACCATTTTTTTACCCAAAATTTATATTCTATTTATTATCCATATTACACTTTTTGATTCGACAGCCAACGGAGAGCAAACTCTGTCTAAATTGTTGGAAATTTCGAAGAGGGGATGTCAATGAGTCTTTTGTTGGTAATATGTTGGATTTTGGTGATAAAGATTGGTTGGAATCTAACTTGGAAGGGGCGACTGCATGTTTCACAAATCGCTCGATTGCCAGCAATTGACAGAGTCGACAGGAGCAAGGTTTAAAAGGTTTTGGTGAGTGATGATCGAGAAAGAGAATGGTGATAGTTTGGAGTTGCAAAGATGCTGGAGTCAACTGATGATTGATCGGAATATAAACTTAGGGTGAAAAAGTGGTATTTTGAAACTTTTTGAGTAGGAAATGTCATTAAGGTAAACCTTGGGTGGGAAAAAGTCGTTAACTCTAATCCAAATGACATGACAATCTATAAATAGTAGTAAAATATTCCCTATTACCACTAAAATATTGAAATATTTTTAAATATTGGATTCTTTTTACAAAATTTATCTAATTTTAACAATAATTAAATTATTTAAAACTTATTATATATTAATCAAAATATAATTTATATTCTAAAAATTCATTGATGTCTTAACACTAAATTCTTTCATAACTTTAGAATCGTCTCAAAATGCTTTCCTAAATTCTTCAGTTGTTCAGAATTTTCTAAACCTACCATTTCTGTGATCACAACTAATCTCTCATTTCACTCCTAGTACTAAAATTTTTGTAGTTTTCTCCATACTGTTTCATATCTGACAATACTAAAGCTTCATTAAAACATTTGAAATAGCCTCAAGATTTTGTAATATGGATCTAACATATTTTCTTATCCCTAATCTTCTTCAATGAAATCCAGATTTTTCTCTCTTCTGTGTCAAAATACTCATTAAAACATAACTGTTTGTGAACATCAACTCAGTTTAGATGCTGCGTCAAAGAATGTGATCTTAGAATGAATCCTCAATCCCGTCTTAAAATTTTGAAAAAGAGACAAATAGGACTTAATGCTAATGTAAAAATGTAGAATGTAATGAACCACATTGATGGCAAATAACTTCGTTATGCATAATGCATGAAAGCAACATCAGTTATTAATAATGCTGTTGCAACAGCCTGCTATCTACCCCAGTATCTAATAAGTGGGAACTAAGTGCGCCATTGGTTGTACCTAACTGCCCATAGAGAATGCGGAACCAAAGGCGAAAATGGCTCTGGGAGGAGAAACACATGGGGCAAACGTGTCACAAAGTGGAAAATCTGAACTTTCTCAGTGGAGGCAGCCATTGCCCCCTAGACATTGATGGTCAAAGCTAATTCAAATAAAGCTCCAAAGAGACAGACCAAAGTGCTTTAGGAAAGCTAGTGTCTCTAATCCAATCCCATAAAAGAAAGCAGATACTATCATCACCAATTATGATTCCTAAGAAAATATTGAATAATACCCCTATTTTCGATTTCTCTTATATTTTATCACCTTAGTTTGATATATGCATACTATAAAACATGAATTTCAAGACAGTGCTATGTATGATCCAATTAATGTAGAGAAAAACAATTTAACTTCAACAAAGCTATTTCAAAGACTCAAAATAAGAATAATACATACCATGCTTCCCCCAGAAAAGAATACTCCACCTTTGTTGACTTGTGAAGCCTGATGGAGGAGAAAAGCTTTTTGGTCTCAACAATGACGTCAATGAACGGCAGAAATATCTCTTTAAATATCTTTTTGAATGATAAAGAGTTATGGTCCCTTCCTATCCTCATAAAATGCAAAATATAGGGGGGACGTGACAGAGAACAGTTAACACATGTGATTAAATGAATGAATAGGCCAAAGCTAGCACAGTGAACAGAACAGACTCGCATGCAACCTTGTTGTTTTCTCTGAGAAACGAAGGCAAGTGGAATAAGTATTATTGCTGTGTTCAGGCAGAACCGCAGAGATTTTGGGTTCCAGAGTTCGAGAGAACCCGTGAAGGCTACAGACTGGCCAGGGAATTTGCAGTGAGCCAAATATTTGTCACGCATGCAAAAAGGGTTGGTACCCACAATTTTGTGGGTCCACTATGAAAGATATTATGACTCTTCCGCAAAATCACTTGCTGTGAAGATCTTAACGATCCAATCAGGCATGTCTTCAGACAGAAAATATGCCTTTTACCTTACGGAGCCTAGGTTGTGGAATCTCAGGAGTATCAGGCATTTCAAATTTGAAGTTTTAAGACTATAAAACCTTTACTGAGGGGAAAAGGGATTTCTAATAAATTTTAACTGAGCTAAGTCACTAATTTCATAAATTTCTGTATTGTCCAGACCTACCTACATATAATACTTCTCTCTTCTTATACTTAATTTAGAAAAAAAAAACTGCCTATGTTAAAGGATAGAAAAAGTTTCTGAAATTAATGTCCCCAAATAATATTGATTACGATTTCTTTTGTTTGGATTACATATTTATTTATGGGACAATCCCAAAAGAAAATGTTTTTGGCATGTATAACATACTAGGAATCGGAGTCCTTATAGCTGTTGGTTCAAAAGTAGGAACGCAAGCATAACTTCTTGTTTACAGTTCAAAACAAGTCAAGAGAAAAGAAAAAAAAAAAACATAATTAACTGTGATAAAAAAAAAAAAATTTTAAACCGCCTAAACAGTGACATCTTCTTTCTCTTGTTTCTTTCCAAGATCCATCCATAATTTGCATGGACCACTTAATTCATGTGGTCCTAAAAGTTCATAATTATATAAAGAAATTCTAAGAAACTGAGAATTATTTGAATACAACAAACGGTGACAGAATAATTCAAGGAAGAAAAATTCTTAAAATTGAAAGTCAACTCAGCTTAACAAAGGCTTGATTTGCTGACGGTTACTACTTTAAGATACATGACAGACAACGTTGAAGCACTAAATAACAAATTTGAAATTTAACATAATTGGTGTTGACAAGATAATTTCTTTGCAGTAAATGGGTATCACTACTCAAAGATTTTCAAGAGTTTAAACATACTTAAGAATTCAGCTGTGAACTAGCAATGCTCCAGAAAGATGAAACAGCACATAAAAAGCATAATATCTGGAAGTGTTGGAAGCTAAGAGAGGAAGTTGCCATAACAATCAGAAATTAGAGCAGGGACCATTGTTCTAAGAACACACAATGCAACAGCCTTAAAAAGGCATATAAAAGGAAGTTCTAGACCGGAGGAAATTCTAACCAAAACTGCCTTAGAAGGCATCTCAATTCAGCATGGCGTAAGCTTCAAGGTGCTCACTGCTCAGTAAGAAAGTGTAAGACGCTAGTGGCTTGTGTATACACCCTTGCACAATCAGAAAAGCGATCTGCCATCATTGTTCAAAGTATATGTAATGCTACAGCAGTTGACCTTTGACCTAGACAGTGATTCTATCCACCTAACACAGATAAAGTTAACCGATGTTTTGGTGATAGTAACTATTTTCCAACAATCCTTGACTAATTAAAACCGTTGCATAGTATTTCCTCAACATCTACTTTCGGTGATGAATTGTAAACCTTAAAAAGACACAGATAACCATAGCCTTGTTACACTTAATCATATCAGTTCATAGACGCTTGGCATTCAGAAAATTAACAAATAGAATATAACTTGATAATTGGTTAGACCGAAAAGGGCTTTTTAAGCATGCAAGTAACATTAAAAGAGAATTTCCGCCCTACCAATGAGAAAGGAACGCCAGGAATGATTCAACAAGAATTAGAATCTATCATAATAGGCAATCATTGAGCAACATTATCAGTAGTTGGTGGCCTAGTGTAAATCTATGGAGATCTCTAACCTTTACTTCAAAGATACCAAGGTCCTTTTGATTTCAAAAGTTATCACAAAGGTCCATGATGGTAAAGACAAATAGATTAAATCAGGAATAACACATGGGGACCTGTAATGTCTTTGAAGTTCTTAATTCATGCCGGCACCGAGATTCATATTATAACCTCTATAACCCTTTAAAAGAAAAAAAAAAAGTAGAAAAAAAGAAAAAGAAAAGAAAACACCATTGAAATTCTAATGTTTACTTTGTAATTAAGGCACTGTTGTGTTCTAAACAATGTTTCAATGAAGGAAAACGTTTCTAAACGCCTATCCTTTTCTTTAATATCAAAGACTTCGGATTGATTTTTGAAACCACAGGGCCTTGGTGTCTTTATCATAACTCATGACTGCAGTGAAAATACTAGTGAAATTAGGCCTCAGAGTCAGAAGTACATCAACACTTCAGACTCACGAAATAAAACTTTAAAATAAACGAGTCAAATGTTCTACTCACTGTTAACTTTGTACAGTTTCTTCATCCTAGAAAAGGAACTTCGTTAATCATATCACCCTAACTAACATGCTTCCTTAAACTTCAAAGAATCTCGAAACCAGAAACTGAGTCAAACCGACATTTTAACCACAATTTGCAATCAAATTTTTTGCAGATTCACATGACTCTAAGCTGAAAAATAAATTTGAGATTGAAACCTGAACTTCAAATCTAGACACCATCAGATTTTTTCTTGAAACCTCAACGATAATAGAAGAAACAGAAGTCCATTTCATTTTCCAGTAATTGAAACCACAAAAACCTCAATTTCAGAAATTGAAACCGCAGTAAAATATAAATTATATATAAATTT
>WYDK02118172.1:1604995-1615358 GCA_009867345.2 Toxicodendron radicans
AGTACATATAATCGATCTTCAAAGTTATGATCTAATTACATGAAATTTTAAAGTGAAACTTTGATTGGAATCATGATTCAAAGTGGGCACTAACCTAGATAAGATCATAATTAGGTTATCTTTAACAGTATCTTTGTACTAAATATTCTAAAACAGAAATGGTTTATTTAGAAAAAAAAAAAAGCACTTTTTTGCTTATTTGCAGCCTCAAAAGCACTTCCAAAGCACTTTACACAGTAACATCTCACACACATAAAGGAAGAATTTGCTATCACTGGTTAGGTCTTTGACAGACTGACAAGTTTTGGCTGGGAAATCACTTTCAGACAAAATTCTTCTGGGGTCAGTCAGGCATAATTATGGCTCATTTTTTATATGTTATAAAAGTACTTCTGTGGAAAGAAAACTGCTTTCTTCAATGGAGAATGTTAGCTTTGTCTCCTCTGTATCCGAATATGTTCCCTAAATTCTATCATTGAATACACAGTGGCTGTTAAAGAAGTATTAGTTAATAGTTATACAGATAAAATCAAAATGATTCTTCAATTTTTAAGAGAACAACCGGAATTAGATTCTGACGGGCTGCCTACAATAAGAAAACAAAAACAATTCCGCAGAACATACTCTTCCTCTGCACAACTGAGTTTTTAACAACCATGCTTCTAAGAAATTATCAGTTTCTTCTAGAGAGGTGACAGCAGCTGGATAAAAAATTTATATATTAGAACACAAACAATATTTCGCAGTACTTCCATGAGTTGCAGCACTCAGACCGAGAAACATTCTATTTGAGCTAAGCTCCTTGCTTACAGTTTAGATTCAATTATGGGGTACACATTACATGGTGCAAAAGATAAAACGAAAGTAAAAAAGTTTAAATTACCGGCACAGTGAGAGTAATTGCTTAGAGTTTTATGTTTATATTCAAAAACGGTAGGGATCGTCCCCATACTTGCTCCTCATATTATAACGGTCGAACTTCAGGTTGTCATAATCCACTGGCTTGACCTCAACTGGTTTTGGATCCACCCCACTTGCTCCATAAATAACCTCTCCACTTCTATCGCGTTGACGATGTTTTGTTCTTTCTTTCTGGCTCTTAGACTTGACATAAGGAGGTTCACCTGACCCATAGAAGTCTGCATATTCTTGTCGCTTTGAGGACCGGTGCTTGGTTGATAGAGAAGGGTCCTTAAAACTAGATGATTTGATCTTTGGGGGTTTTGCTTCTGAATATTTATCAGTTGTATTAGGAGTATGGATGTGATGGGTTTCAGATAGCGGAGCAGCTGACTTCTGCCTTTGCATTAATGGGGGCTCAACTTCATCTTCAGGCATCCTAAGAGTATCCCTCAATGGCATCAGACCCTTGGAGCCACTGGGTTTGATACGGGAGGGGATGAAGTAAAGGAATACACCACCAATTGCCTCAAATGCAAACTTGGAAAGATCAATAACTAGTTGTCCGAAAGATGGCCATCCTGGTTCCTCTTTCATGCTATCCGCTATTAGAGTGGATTTCTCCTTATTTGGCTGTTCTTTGAATTCGCTCTCCGAAGGTTGCTGCTGCATCAGTTCATAAATCAGATTAAGCACACAGTGAAAAAAATATAAGTGAACCAACATAGAAATTTTACTGCGGCAGGAAATATACTACACCTTGATCTTCAAATATCCATGGAAATTATATTTCAAATACACTAAAACCACATAAACAGTGATGAACCGTTACACAAAATAGTTAGAAAATAGAAATACAATTCTTTTGGTCTCTATGTGTACAGCTTGTTCACTTCTCTGTATATCCTTTGATCTTTTCTAATGAAGTTTTTAGTGTTTTCTATATATAAAATTGCTTGCCATGAGAACATAGAAAATAAATAATGCTCGGCAGAAATATCATTGTTGGACTAGTTCTAAGCATCTAAATTTTCTATGTTCTTCGTATCATTCCTAGGCGATCAAAGAAATAAAAAAAATAAAAATTCCTACGATTAAAAAGATACCGTTCTTGAGAAGAAAGAAGGTCCAAATCCCTGCTGAAGCATGCAGGTAGCATATCCAACCAAAACAGCGCCTATTACCATAAGTATATCTGCCAAAAGACCCATAAATATATCAGCCAGTAGGGGAGAGTTAAAGCTGAAATGGAACAAAAAACTTAAGTGATAATGAAATAGAGCTTCGTTTATACAGAATAATACAGATAGCTATTATAGGAAAAGACCAGTAACATATCAAGCAATTTTGGACAAGGAAAAAAAATGTTTAAATGCATATCAGTATTGAACTGGACAGCTGATCATCAGAGTAAAGCAGAGTGTTGATAACAAGACAAATCTATGCATCAATGAAATTCAGAACTTTGATTTTCTAAAATGGACACAGAATCCACATCTCAACTAAAATATAATTTTGGACAAGATCATATTCAGATGGCCTAATTGCTTGTCCCTTAGTACTAGGGTGGAATATAGTACGAAATCAGCATTAATCTGTTTCAAGATGAAGCCACTGATGCATCTAAAGATCATGCCCATCATGTAGAATAAGATGAAACAACTGATTACTAATCTACTAAGAAAGTACTTCATATATATATATATACATGAAACCACTAATCTTGTGATGGTTCTCAAAAATAGAAATTCCTGCAGCCAAAACCACCCCTCAGGGACTATTTTTGGCTTAATACCAAGCTCATGTTGTAATAAATAAGATAAATCAATCAAAAGAAAGCAGAAATAGTTCAACAATTGGTATTTTGGCTACTAAATATATGCTAAAAGTTTAGTTAACATGAATATGGATCACAATGATACAGGAAACTGGATGGCTCCATGGTGGAGAGCACAATCCAGAACACAGAAATCTGGATAGGGATAATCAATATAGCTATTCAGGGTCAATGTATTTCCTAGTCTCAAAGCTAGTACACTAGCAATCTCCAGTAACACCAGATGGGCTTACAAGAGAATCGAGATTCAGAAACCAGTAAATTTCAGTGTCCATGATTTTCTACTCATTACACTGGCATTTTATCATTTGATAATATCAGTCATTATGGCAATATTCCAGTTCCATGTATAGTAGAATTACTTATCAACATAACTATCTCAGGTTTCAAGAAATTTATTCTGGACGTATTATATATCGCCTCTAACACTTTCTAGAATATGCGCCAGATATAGATATATTCAAGATCGTTATGATCTTTCATTTTAACTCAGTTTCCTTCAACAGGATAAAAGTCCAGTGATTTACAATGAGTAGTTCCTGCAATATAAAGCCCCTTCATAAGAAAGTCACAACTTAAGGGATAAAGCTAGAAGTTGATTATTCAGATGGTTTTCCATGTATATCAAAGTTCTTAACAGTGTCGGTAGAAGTAAGCAGAAAACTGAATAAAAACATAATTTCACCGAAAAAGTAGTTAGAGCCTCACGAGTTCAACAAACTCCACAAAGAGTAATAAATATCTCATACGAAAAGTTCACCAGATATTTTTCATTAATTACAAATATTTTGGGAAAGAGATCAGTCTAATAACAATGGCAATCCATAGAAAGCTAAATATTAACTCTTCAACATTTGCGCAAGTTTACTTGAAATGCAAAACTTATCAACCTGCCTTCCAGAACAGCCAAAGGTAAACTAGATCACTTTTACAAGATTTCCATTTTCAATTAACCATGTGGAAGAAGCAATGACAGGAGAAAAGGTGCAGAACAATGCCTCTGACATATAACTAAATTTGAAGAGGACCAAAAATATCTGAAATTTTTGAACATGTACAAACAGACATCACAGGATGAGTTACAATTATTAATGAGATAACTTATATTACTTCAATGGCCCCAAACACCATATTGAACAGCAATAAAACAACATCACCTCTAATAGAGCTAGCTTATGGCCACAGTACATTTGCAACCCAAGGCAAGATCACAAAAATCACATGATTAGATGGAAGCTTAGTATAAAAAAAAAAACTTATAAAGCAACAAAAGTCAGATCCAAACCTGTGGGAGAAATGGAATCATCCTGAAATTCACAATCATCTTGGTTGAGTGAAATTTGTCGAAGAGCTGCATTTCCTCTATCAACAACTAATAAGGAACAGGTGGGTCGAACATATACCACATCAAAATCATTTGAGAACTTTGCATCCTCACTGGGTCCATCTCTGAACCCTGCAACATTTGATTTCCCTCCAGCAATGGTTGTCACCCCTGCAAACAATTTCCAAACTTAACAACCTCCCATCTCATAATATCCACCATCATAATATATTGCCAGAAAATCTTCAAAAATACTAATATATTGTTATATTTGTATAATTACAAACAAAATTCAACTTTGGTTACTATTCTAGTATACCATACACCAACACAATGTCAACCAAGCTTTTAATTTGAACTCCGCATACCTGCATCTCCTATCTTTCTGATTGCAAGATTCAAAGTATCAGCAACATACAGGTTCCCTTTATCATCCATGGTTACACCTTTGGGATGATTGAAACGGGCTTCATTTGGCTTTCCATCCACATGTCCAGTGTAACCCAGAAATGACCCAGCAACCAATCTTCCCCGGCTATCTACAACAATTAGAAATGATAAACAAGAAACACAATCAAGAAATCATCTAAGCGATAAACAGCTCACTTTTCATCTACAAATTAAAGAGATAAAGAAGAATGTACTACATTAACAACTATGACATATAAGTAGGATACAGTTATAGCGTTGCACAATTAGAGTCTCACTTTCAAAAAGGTTAAAGAGAGTTATGCTCTATGTTTTCACAATGAAATCCATTGAAGAATTAATATCTGCACCTGATATTCTAAAATAAGATGGTCCTATCCTGAACCTAGAGGACATGTTAATATCACAAAAATAATTTTTTTTTGATGATATTAATCCTTGAAAAATGTGTTTTTTTTGTCTTCTTGTAATTAAATTTCATGGATAGAATCATTTTTTTCTATTTTAGTGCCCTTCAGTGTACATGTTAACAGAACCCTTTAAATTATTCCACTTTACAAAAGTTAAAAACCTCAGGAAAATGAAACAAAAGAGTTGCATTACACTTAAAATGGAGCATTTCTTTGTTTAGGTCCCCAACAACACAAAATCAAGGATTCAAAAACCAGTAGATGTTTCTCCAAGCACTAATGAAGCAACAAAATGGAACTTGAGATGAACAATTTTGCCAAGGCAAAGTAAAGGAACAAGCATACATTGGGACAATGGTGGAGTGATTTTTACTATGTTGCTATTGACTTCATCAACAGCAAACAGCTCGCCATCCTCAGAGACCCGGATCTTGTAAGGAACTACTCCAATCTCGTTCCCTTCAACCACAGTTTCGACTAAGTAGCCATTTTCAAATTGAAGAACATTCCCATCTGTGACAAATCATTATATAACATATTCTGAGTTTGATTACTTAACAGGAATTACGTAAAATGAACACGTACCAAAACACTTATAGAATTTTATCAACTAACCAGATTGAGGTGCTTTAGAGGATGACCTGGCTGTCCATTTTAGAAGAGAAGACAGGTGCTTTATCAAAGGCCCTGAGCATGAGAATTATTTTTAAACAAATGTGAAACCATAGCCAAAAAACACAAGCAAACCCACCAAGTAAATAGCCGTATAATTAAAATATTCAAGCAAAACAGGATAAGCAGAAACGTATTATTAACCTGAAGAACTCAATTAGCAGTACAATAAATCAAACAGATCACAAGAACCCACAATCAAAACAATTGAAATACTATAAATTATGTATCATCTAACCTGACAAAGCATAATGATTACAAAAAAAAGAAGTGAAAACAAACCAAAATAAAAACTTTAACAAAAAGTATGATATAACTAAAAGCAATATCACATCATAAACAGATGAAAAGAGTAATAAACTAATAATAAAAGCACAATGAACCAAGCTATAAAAGTGAATAAAATGGAAAACTAAAGCAAACCCATTTAACCAACAAGCAGATTCAAAAGAAGAAAAAGCAAGAGAGTTACCAGCAGGAGCAGCATGAGCTTGAAATTGAAGAGTAAAAGCAATCAAAAGAGTTAAAGTGATGAAAATATGAGATTCCCTCATGGCTGGCTCACTAAGCTAAGTTAAAAAAAAAAAAAAAAAAAAAAAACCTCAGTTTCAGAGAGGAAGAAAGATCAGAAATGGAATTGTTTTGTTGCATGTAATGGTGAAACCATGAAGCAGAAGTGGGCAGAGAAAGAGATACACAAAACAAAAGAACAAAAGAAGTACTGGGTTCAGTGTTTGTGGTGGCTCTTTTGGACTGGTTTCAGTAGTTTGAGCTTGTTGGGCAACAGTGCAAACCAGATTTTTGTGAATTACTGTATTTGTGAAAAATGTTAGAAGTGAAATGGGAGGAGCAGATGGGAAAGCAGGGCTTTTAATTTGCCCAAAAAAGATGAAAAGGTGAGATTTTCTAGGAGGAAAAAGAAAAAGGAAAACAATGTGGGAGGGGGGAAAAATAAATATGAAAAGTGAATTGATATTGGACAACAGGACAATGGGCCAAACGGGTATGAAGTGGGCAACCCGTTAATTTGTTATGACATAATTTATAAATTACCAGGGAAAATAACAATTTCGTCTCTAAGGTTTGGTTTAGATCCCTTTAGTCTTATATAATTTTTTAATAACGTTTCAGTCCCTATTATGAATTATCAGTTACATTTTGATTAAGGGTAAAAAAAAAACATAAAACCATACTGAACCGAAAAACCAATGATTCAGTAAGGTAGATTTTTAGTCAAAAAAATCTATTAATTTTATTTTCTAAGAATCATACAAGACGGTTTTGAAATCTTGGTTTATTCAAAGTTCAAACTAAATCGTTTCATTTTTTATTTTTTTTAATTGTTTAAAAGTGCCCTTTAAAATTAACAAAAGCCCTCACTAAAAATCAGATAAAATGAACAATATTTTTTTTTTTTGATTCAGAGGTTCATTCGGACTAATTTACGCACACCTTGACTAATCTCCCATCTCGAACAAGGCTTTAGAGACAGGGCAAGTCCTACAGTTCGTGGCCAACAATATTAGTTGTATTTCTTGTGATTCGAACCTAAGACCACAAGGGAAGCAAACCCCTTGGCCACAAACTTTTATCAATAGGTCAACCCATTGTTAGCTTAAAACGAACAATATTGAGCCATTTTTTTGGATATGGTTCGATTATTAAATTAATACAACACAGTTATTTTTACAATTTTTTACAGTTCAATTTGACAAAAAAACATAACGGTAACGCATTTGTCATCCCTAATTTTTATCCTGAAATTTGTTAATAATAGGTATTAAAAAGTTACTAAAACATTTTTACGAGACTAAAGTTTAAGGATGAAATTGATATTATCCTGAATTACTGTGGACGGGCCATTGCAACTTTGCTGTGGATTTTGCTGCCACGTCATCAGAATGAAAAAGGTCGGAGAGAATCTAATCTAGGAATCTATCGTCTATGCCACGTTGAAGACTATGCCTGAGTCTGATCAGTGAAATTTTGACAGAAATTATCACATTTTAAATAGAATAAACTACATGATCCCACCCTAGGTTTGGCTAAATTTCAAGTTGATATCCTTGATTCTATTTATTTCAAATTTTCACCCTTAAATTAATACCGTTCATGATTTTTAGGCTGCAGAGGGTGTTATTACCATAATACCCTTAATTAAAATTAATAAATTAAATTTTAACCCTCAAATTAATAGAATTACAAAATAAACCAACTAATTTTCAAAAATATTTCAAAATAGCATTTTCAAACATATTTCACAAACACCCTTCATCACTCTCCTCCCTCATGGCTGCCGGAAAAATCATCGATCAGCAAGGAATGAATGGGGGTGAAGGGTAGCGTTTTGTAGAATGGAGGATGGGGGTTCTAACGGTGGTGGTGGTTGGTGTTGTCGCCGCTCAAAGCGGTCGAAAATCGGCAAAAAACAGCCGAGAAATCACTGTTATCGGGGCCGTTGATCGGCGAGGGATGAGGAGGGTGAAAGGTATGGTTTTGTAGAGTGGATGATGAGGGTTCTAATGGTGGTGGTGGTTAGTGTTGTCGCCGCTCAAAGCGGCCGGAAAAATGCAAAAAATAGTAGTGAAATCGCAACTATCTTGGCCGTCGATCGGCTAGGAATGAGGGGGGTGAAGGGTATGGTTTTGTAGAGTGGATAATGGAGGTTCTAATGGTGGTGGTGGTTGGTGTTGTCGCCGCTCAAAGCGGTCGGAAAAATGCAAAAAATAGTCGCGAAATCACAGCTATCGGGGTCGTCGATCAGCGAGAGATGAGAGGGGTGAAGGGTATGGTTTTCTAGAGTGGAGGATGGGGGTTCTAATGGTGGTGGTGGTTGTTGGTGTTGTCGCCGCTCAAAATGACCGAAAATCAACAAAAAACAGTCGGGGTCGGCGTCTGCTAACGTGCGCCGCCTTCTGCAAAATGATCATTTTACCATTTGAATGTTATATTTAACAGTCTTCTGTTAGTTTAAGGGTGAGAATTTGGAATAAATGGAACCAGGGGTACTAACTTAGGATTTCGCCAAACCTAGGGTGGGATCATGTAGTTTATTCTTTTAAATATCAATAAAAAAATTCCCTTATTGTTTCAATAGTCCAAATGATATTCTACTTCGGATTAAAAAGTAGAATAAATGTTTTTTAAGTTAATGAGAAAATCCAATCTCAAAATCAATCATACTCAAAACATTTTTTCCTTTATTCAACTAAAAACATTTACCTTTCTCTCTTCTAATTTGAAAATTAATCCACCCAAGACCACCATCCTCTGCAAACAGCCACCACCGACCACCGCAGGGCGACGTAGCTGCAATGTCGCACGACTGGTCGAATATGGTCTATCGTACGTCGATCTAGTAGTTTCAAGTCAGATCCACCATGGATATGGCCGGAAACGACAAAATCTAAGATAAGATATCTGGCCGTAGATTTAACCGTTTCTGACCCAGCGTACGACCGATAAGATCTAGCCGGTCTTACGCCGTCATGTGTTGAAAATGAAAAAGAAAAAAAAAGAGAAGAAAGTTGTCTTTTGAAAATTTTAATCTATGATTTCAGATGCAAAATGTTAGTTGACCATTCTGCCCTCACTTATAATAGATTTTTGACCATCTTATCCTTCCTCACAAAGAAAATTACTAACTTTGGGTACTAAAATTGTGTTTTAAAAGTCTATGGGTGAAAAAGTATCATTAAACCACTATTTGACTGGGAAAAAGTCGTTTAACTCTTTCAAAAAGGATCAAAAGTGTTGTTAATTAGCATTGCACCATAAGGCAAATTGTGACATCCAACATCACTTGTGTAACATTCCCGTATATTGTTAAGATATGATTTTTCTTTTATCCACCTCAAATAATAAGATTCAGAAACCCATCCTCATTGATTTGAACCCATGACTTCGATATTAGAAATGAATCAAGAATAACAATTGAATTAGAATCCTTGATTTGTTTAGAAATCGTGATAAAACCATAGGTTTGTATCAAAAGGGATGTGCATATTTGTATGGAAAACATCATATTCACTATTTCATTAATTTCTTGTTATATCACTTTTTTAAAAAAAATTTGTAAATTTCTTTCGCACCTTTAATATTACCTTAAAATGTATCCATGTGGGCTTAGGCCTGAAGCAAACAAATATTTTGATAGTGGGCAACTGGGCATAGGTGTTTCAATTTTGATAACGGCCTGAAGTATTTTGATTTGATATAAGAGCAAGCCCAACCAAAAGTGTCCTCACGACAATCGACATCCTAACTTTGATTCTGATTCTACAGAACTTTTAATTATTTGTGAAGTTTGGAAACCAAGTAAAGAACAGAGGTTAACTCAATTGGTAGATGAGATCTACTCTAGTAACGCTACATCCGATGCCCTCAGTGGGCAAGGCCTGCCTTCTCATGTTCAACACACGACCGTGACTGCTGGCTTCCTTCTGGCAAAGGTGGCCGGCAGGCGACTATTCTTTTGGGTGACTAAGATGCTTTAATTAATTTTTAAACTTTTATTGTGAGATGTTTAGCTAAATTAACAAACGTTGAAAGTTAAAAAATAATTTTAAATATTTTCAAAAAATGTATTAAACATGTCTTAAAACCTTTTTTAAAAAAAAAATGTACCAAACAACTATTCAACATATTACCAAACATATTTTCAGAATCTAATCATGTTTGATTTAATCAAATTCATATTAAAGTTTAATTATTTATGATTCTCTTATACAAATAATTGGTTTTTTCTTTCTTAAATTTACAAATTCGATCAAACGATCGAATTTTTCTGAA
>WYDK02118172.1:1657699-1677876 GCA_009867345.2 Toxicodendron radicans
AATATAATTTCCCTAATATCAAATGTTGTTATTAATTATTAATAAGATTATATATCATTAACCCCAGATAAATTAAACTAGTTTCATGCACTTGTTTGGCTCCATGTCAATGAAAGAAAAATAGAAGCTCAGAATATTGGACTTCACAGCAAGTTAGGGAAGTGATGAACTTCCAGTTCCTTAACACGCTTGCTTATAATGCAAAGTGACCACTCTTCATTTCTCCACATTCTAGTAGACAAAAGATACACCTCAACAACAGCTTTCGCAGAATCGTTTGTTCAAATGAATATAGTTTACATGGAGTATTAGATTCTAACTACCAGTTTTCCTAAAATCTATAATCTGATGAAAGAAACGGTGATGGAAAAGATCTTGCCGGTTGAACTCATATCACAGAAAACTGATATGTTGCATGAAAACCAGAATGGTAGTGGGCGGTGGGAAGCGAAGAGAATAAGCAGGAAAGGAATGGCTAAGACGGATGTATCAGGTAGTAGCACAACCACCTCGGAGAGTGAGGAATTCAAGTAAGCACCTTTCCGTAGTAACAAAACTGGGTAGCATCTAGGAAAAATTGCTACTCGTCATCAGCTGCCAAAGTTGGGCTTTTTGAGCAGCTGTCTTGCTCATGAAGTTCCAGTAACCTCTTTTCTGGATTGCAGAGCCCTGGACAATAAGAGTAAAATGTCAAACTACCATATATATCACAATTTATGAGAATTCAATACAAAACATATTTCAATAGAAATGCACTAAAAAGTGTATTTTTAATGTTATATTAAAGCACTTAGAAATTCTACTGAAACCAAATCACCTCGTTGAATTTTCGCACATTTGAATTGAGTCTGCTATATTACCGATAGCATTGCAATGAAATCAATTCACTAACGATGTAAATAATCAGTTTCTATTTGTTTCTTATTAAAAAAGAAAAAAATGTAAATATTCATGTAAAGACATCCAGAAATGATACACCCAAATATTTATAATCATTTTTTGGCCCTAGTTTACTTTGAAGTAGATAGCACTTTATATATGCACCTCAGTGTGAAGTAATAACGTTTACTCCACTAGCCATAAGTTGCAACTTGGTACTTGCTATGCTTTTGTCTCCAAAGAAATTTAAAACTAAACACATCCTCCAAATTTACACGCTTTTGACTCTGTATCATCACTAAACAAGTTTGAGGGATTTCATATTCCAGTATACAGGCCAAGATATAAGTGAGCATCTGAAATAACATCCAAAATAAATTAATCAACGATACTTGATCTTAGAACTTAATACCATTTCCCATTTCACCTCTATCCTCTACAGTTACAAACCTGAACATTTGGGAATATCCCAGACAGCAATAGATGTTGCTGTACACTCTGCTTGACACAGTCCTCTGTTATCTTCATGATTGACATTCATTGCAAGCATCCATGAACCAATCGTAACATCTTCATTGCTGAACATCCGGAAACTGTAATTTCAAACAAAATCAAAAGCATTATGTGCAAGGGAAAAACCAAAAATAATACAACACTTAAACATTATAATATACTTCCTATACATTTGATATTTTGCCATGAACAAGAAAGTCAGCATGTGTAGATAGTTACTTTCAGAAAGAGGAAAATAGGACATTTTTAAGTGAATGCACATAGCCTTAAAAAGTTCATCCATATGAACAAATAGGGTTTTGTTCGGTGATATGATCAGATGAAAGGTCAACCCAAGACCAAGTCCATCAGTAACTCACCAATCACTCATATTTCTGGTATAACTGAAAAGTTTGGCCCTATGAATAAATATTTATAAAGATGAGCAACATAAAGATAATGAGAAAAAAAAACCACTAAATGATAGTCAGTGCACTGAATGAGTTGTTGAAAGAGCAGACTTGCCTGTCGTTCCTGAGAGCAACCAAACTTGCAACAACATCTGAAGAAAGAGCATATAAAGGTCCATATGCATGGAGAAAGTACTCCTTCCCAATCAAATACGACAGTGGTTCATACCTGCATGAATTTAGATCTGATCACTTCATAAATACATGAATTCAGCACCAATTTCTGAAACCACTAATCATTAAGCCTCCACCTGGTACATACTGGCCCTTGTTATAAACTCACAGCTATAACCGGAGGTTCAAAAAGAAATGCTTTACGATTTATGAATTGCATTTGGATCATTCATAAAATATGTCCAAGACTATAGTTGTACTATGTTTATTTTTCTTCTGAGCTATGGTTAGTCTATAATCCTTTTGTCATCCAATTCCTTCTTGATCACTAAAAGCAGAACCTCAAAAAAGGATACTACTTTTCTCATCCAATTCCTTCTGGATTTCTTTTACCTTTCTGATTAATGGACATTAACCTAAAAGTGACTCTATGTCTCTTTTTCATCATTTTATTATCAACAACAGCAAGACATTTGAGTCGAGTAGTGCAGTAATCACCAGAAAACCAAGCAAGAAAGCAGTCAAGAAATATTTACATAAATCATGGAGATTAAAACAAAAGATTAGGACTAACCATTTGAGCTTTGGATCAGTAAAAACTGGACCCTTTTTCATGCATCCAAGATAAGTCTGAGAGTGAGTACGCTCTTTTGCCAAGAGCAATGACAAGCGATCTACGAATATGTAAAACAAAATATTAGAGTTAGAAGCAAAACCTCACAGTAAAAGAGAGGAAAAACTAGAAAAGAAACATGATCGTGTACCAACTATCAATAATTTTTGTAAAATTTAGTCACCTGGCCGCAAATATATATCATCATCAGCTTTGACATAAAACTCAGAATCAAAGAGTGCATATGCAGCTCTGAAGAATGCCAATCTGCACCAAGGACTCCAAATGAGAATGATTTTCATTTTTATTATTCTTTTAAATGATAACTATAAAATTATCGTCAACACTAACGTTTTGTAGGGGAGATTACTGTACTCCTCCTGAATATCTAATAGAAGGAAATCATCATATTCTGCAACCTCCTTTTTGAGAGCTGACATCTTTGAATTATCACTGGTTCTACCGATGACAAACCTGAAAGCCAAACCAGTGGCTTCTTCCAAGCTGCAAAGCATATTCCACTCAAATAGGGTTACTATGAGCTATGCTAAGAACACATAATCACCAAAAATTACTAGAATATAACATCAACAGTCTTAAAAGCAAAAAAAAAAAAAAATTATAACGTCAAAAATTTAATATTGCAATGAAGAAGAATTTACCAAATTTGAACTATTAAAAAAAAAAAAAAAAAAATCCCCTACTGGCTCATTAATGTGGGAGCTTCAAACAATCAATCCAGTTAGCTCAATAAAAGCTCTACTTGCATAAGCAAGACCTTATTTCTAAATCACCTACTCCTGTAAGAACACAGTTACTTCAAATTGATCTCTTCCCATAATTCCCATTTCCCAACTTTAAAACACATTTCCACAATTTTTCTTTAAAATACCTTACTGGTTTACTTCATAACTCTCCTTTATTAGCTTCATCGTAGACAAAAAAAAAAAAGAAAAAATCTCAGCCAAATTTTCCTTTAACTTTCAATCATTTTATACCTAACGCGGTGAAAAAGAAATTCGAATTAAGGAAAAAAAATTGATCTAAAATATCATACTGATATTGAATTCAAACTGAATGATGAACCTAGAAAAAGAAACCGTACCGTTGAAGGCCTTGACGATCGGACGGCATCCAGGTCTTTCGCAAAGATCTCCTCCGACCCGCGGACGCGAACCCGGTCTGGATCCCAACAAAGCCCATAACTTTATGCCTCTTCGATTCGGACCCTAAACCAACGTTATCATTATTACTGTTAGCATTGGTGGTCCAGAGGACTTTGACGGACCTCGAAGGGGGGTTGTTGCAGCGGTAGCCACCGTGAGAGACGGCGAGAATGGCGGAAATACCGAAGACGAAGCCGGAGACGCCAATAATGAGGCAAGAGAAGAGGAGGGCGGTGGATTTGCGAGAGGAATGGGGACGAGCGTGGAATAATTTGGGAGAGGAAGGCATTGTTTTGGGGTGGTGGTTTAGTTAGTTAGTGAGTGAGACAGACAATCGGAGTTTTTGAGTGTTTTCATTGCAGAGAGTGGAGTGTAAGAGAAGCAAAATCAAAATCAAAAATCAAAATAAAATCAAAAATCAAATAAACGATTCTTCATAAAGTGCTTATGAGTTTTAACTTTTGATCATAGCAATTAGCATATCAATAATACTATTTATAAAAATAAATTCTGATATAATACTATTTATATAAAAAAAAATTATTTAAGTTCATTTCTTGTCAACTTGTATAATAAATTTTTATAAATTTTTTTATATAAATAGTATTATCTAAAAGATATATATATTGTTTTTCGACGATAGAAAACATGTATGTTTTGAATAAATATAAAATGGTATAAAGATAAAAAAAACATGTATTTTTGCCATTATTGGAGGGTGGGGAAGAAAGGGACCTTCTAACTTCGTATCATCAAAAAATAAAAAATTTATATTACTATTTATTTTATGCAGACTGAGTCTTAATTATGATAAACAATAATACTAGTTTTATATCACTTTCCTACGTCATTCTCTTACATCACACTCACATTCAATTAAAATATTAATTTTAAAAAAAATTATTTTTTTAATTAAATGTGAGTGTGATGTAATAAAAGATAAGTTAAGAACCTTATTTCATAAAATTTTCTTTATAATCGAAACATATCAGTTCGTAATTGATTTTTAATAAATTTTTCTGTCTGATCTATTATGAACTGATTAATTACAAACTGTCACACGATTACGAAGAAAGTTTTATTAAATTGAATTATAACCCTGGTATTGTCCTTACCTTATGTTTGAAAAAGTTTGCAAAAGTGAAAAATGGGTGGCTGTGGCAGATTGTTGACACCTAGAAAAGAATACAGCAAAAGGAGAAGAAAGGCTTGCTTTAAATCCATCTTTATCTCCTATTCAGATATTCTTATCAAGATTTTGCTACTACTTTTTGGTGACATTACTTCATGTGAAATGTTTAACTTTTTTTTGTTTGTTTTGTTTTGTTTTGCCTGGAGATTCTTGCTGCAATTATCCTTAAGCAGGAGAGAGCAGCAAACAAACTATTTATTTCTATGAGCACAAAAACAGTTTCTAATATTTACATTTCATTTCTTCTTCTCATTCAACTCAAATGCTTCTTGTAGCTGTTGTGTCTTGTCATCCATACAAGGGGTTTCATCATTACAATTCATTTCAACCATGCTTTCTCCAAAAGTAGAACCCTTTTTTTCCCAGGACACCTTTGAAAATTGTTCCTGTGATTGGTTTTCTTCATCTACATCTTCTTCCATGTTCTCGAATTCCATTCCCTCCTCCGGCATTTCAGCTCTAACTTCTTCACCTTGCTGTACATTATCAGGGATTTTTGTTTCGGCACCAGCTTTGTCCACAGACTCATCGATAGGCTCAACTTCAGTTGGTTCATTCATTCCTATATATAAGTTACAAGCTATTTCTTGAGAAAATTGAAACAGTAATGAACAACAATACATCTTCTGTTCAAACGAGAGTAAATAACTAAATACTAACCAGTTTGTCCATCTGCTTTTTGATCTCCATACAAGGGTTTTTTAAGAAGAACCGTTCCAGGAAAGACCATCAAGTTAATCTTCTTTAGAGCTTTCTTCTCCTCTGGCTCCACTGGCTCAAACCCGAACCCCTCGGTCCATGTGTCAACTAAATTGGGAATAGCTGATATGACAAGCGTTTCCACCTTGAATGATATTAGCATCTACAGCCACCATCAAGGGAAAAAGATCAAAATAGTAAATCAGATAGGGAGGCTGCTAACAAGAACAACGAAAGATCTCAATGTGATAGAGAAAGCTGAATGAAATATGTTTCCTTGATACTCAAAAAACTATTTTACTATTCCGGCAATCCAAAATCCAATCATATACAATTCTTTAAAATAATAAATAGAAAACAAATTGTGTTCTGCTCTCATACTTTTAATTTTTAAACATTGTTTTGAGAATGAAAAACAGGAAATGCCATCAAACATATTCTATGCTTCTTATGCGAAGGTTTGATAAACATTCATGCAAGTATTGTAAAGCAACTACAGGGAGGTAAGTTAGTGTTCAATTCAAAAGCTTAAATTAATAGGTAAGTCAACAGTGGTATTTAAGCTCTCACAAGAGGTAAGGAACTATGCTTTTTATCATCCAAATGAAGGCACTGAAGAAACTTTTTGATGACAAAGCAACACAATGACCGATAAACTGAAAGAAATACAATAAAAGAAACAAAATAAGAATTGATGCCTAAAAAACCCAGAGGTAGCAGGATAGGATGGGAATATTTGTTTTGAACTATCTCAATTTCAATAGGGTTATTAAAGTAAAAACGCAGCTAATTACTATACAGACGGAAAAACTTAAGCATAGATTTATGAAGTAATTATACCTCTTCTATGGCAGTCATAAGGCGTCTGCACATTCCCTTGCGCCGGTAATTGCTGCAGGTAGCTATAAGTGGCATCTCTGCAACAGCTGATCCATGAACTCTACAAACAAATAATTTCACATTCACAGTAAATGAAAGCCAAGTAAACATGAAAATAAAATGAAAATAGCTGAGTTCAGATAATTGTCCATATTTATAAAATAGATGGGAGACACAGAGTGCTGTACAAGCAGAGTAATTGATCTGCAGTTTAGGTTTCAATTTTGCAAGTGAGATAGAGCCTACACCAGCCATCCAATGAAATTCTTTGATATGAGACAGAAACTAATATATTAAAGACAGATGAAAATGTGAATGGTTTTAATTATCCACTAAGGTGCCGGATCACCTACACAGAGGTAAAAGAGCGACTGAAAACCCTATATAGGCTCGGAATAAGACAGATTAACTATAGGATCTGTCCAGGCAAAAGCAACCCCAAATCAAATAGTTAATCAATCTAGAATCCTATTCCAGTTAAATAAAGAAGAAAGAGGCTTCCTGAAACTAAAGCCCATAGAGGTGCAAACGAATGCACTTTTAACAGGTCATGTCATAGGGCATCAAGTCAATGATTCATTTGGGTCATTGGCTAAGAATTATAATTTTTTTTCCAAACAATGCCAAAATTATGATTCTTTGAAGTTCTTATCAGAAGCCAAGTCTATTAGGGATACCTTTGTAAGCTGTAACCATTCAGATTCAAGGTCTTGAAAACTAACAGGTTCTGGAAGTATTTTATTGACTTCAAAGCAAATTCAGAAGGCGTTAATATTAAAGCTTTTGTTTTGGTGAAATATGCCGTATCTCACACAAGAAAAATTAGGTTACGTTTGGTTCAGGAAATGTTAGATTACTTTGGTATGGAAATATTATATTATTGAGAATGTGTTTGGTTGGGTGGAATCAATGGGTGTGCATGTTATATTGATATGTTTGGTTGGGAGGAATAAATTGATGGATATGTTATTTAAATTACTTAATTGCCCTTATTTTTTTAATATTATTATTAATTAAACTATTTTTTTAACCCATACATTTTACAAGTTAGCTAAAACACCCCCCACAATTAAAGTTTTAAAATTCACCAAAACACCCCACCCACCCAACGCGGTGGCCGCCGACCGAAAGTAATGTTGATGGGCCGATTTGGCCATTTCTGGCCAGATCCACCATGGATCTGGCCTGCCATAAACAACGGCCAGATCATGGCCGTCGTTAACGGCAAGATCTGGCCATTTTCGGCCAGACTGCCAGACGCTGATTGGAGACTGACAACCAACGGCCGGCAATGGTGGCCGACGACAGTGAAAGGGGTGGTTGTGGGTGGTGGGGTATTCAGGTAAATTAATTTTAAAAAAGAGCATTTTTGTTCAAAAATTTTAATAATTAGGGGTAAATTTGTACAAAATTAATATTATCCAAGTAATCTTAAAATAACTAAGAAAATTGTGGTAATAAGATTACCTCCTATATTACCAAGAGTACTTTACTATTGATTATTGAAGATTACCGGAACGTTTTATTACTTTTCAACCAAACGGGGTAATGAGGTAATAAAAGATGACATTATCCCAGTAATCTTTAAAACATCCCAACCAAACGCCCCTTAGAGTTAAGTCAATTGACTAGTAAGTTTTGATAATACATGTATATACACAATCATGGAAGATGGGGGGAGAGGGAAAAAGGGGGAAAAACATAGATAAAGGTAGAGCGAAAAAGGAGAAAAGAGATACCAAAGCTTAAGGTTTCTCTATTTTCAAATTGATCCAAAATGTGGACATCTTTTAACTCGGATACCGATTGATGTAACCTGGATGCAGCAATTTTTGTGGCATTTCAACAAGGTTAATTACAACCCTTAGTAATATTCTTTCTCTTAACCTTTAGAGAATCCTAACATTATATTTTCCCAGAAATTATAGCCAAATTACAAGTCAAAGGAAATCTTGAAATTTATCTTTGTGGCAATCCAGTAATTCTAGCAGTATGTCTTTTCAGTTAATCTTCAACCTTTAGCCTCCAGTTCCCAATATATTTTAATATACTAAACCACTAACTCATTTAATAAGCAATAGTCTACAGGTTTCAAAGAATTTTTATTTTATGATGGAGGAAGCTTTAATGGCAAATACAGATATTAAGCATTAGACTTGCTGTTTGAAGTTCTAAGAATGTTGAAATTCTATATGAATATGAGAAAGATATTATAAGCATCAACTATTTTTGAATCCATAATTTAAAATATCAAATGCCCAAACGCAAGTATCAATACTACCTGATTGATGCCACAGATATCAGAACATCATCCTTTTCCAAGACTACTGAGTAAAATCCATGAAAGTTCAAGCGTGAAAATTCTGAGCTGCAGATGACCAATAAAAAAGCCAAGAAAAGGCAAATGGTTACCATAAAAATTCATGCCAAAGACTATTAAGTTACATATGGTAACCCTAATCTTGTGTCAAAAACAAAAACTATAATCACCAAGGGCAGTGCTATTTTTGCTTTCTGCTAAGTAGAACAGATTATTTATTTGACATATAACCCAATAATTGAACTCCTCCACCCTCTGATAGGTGAAGCTTTCAACTCAGACCAGGAGATCAATACCAGAAACCAGCAACTATACATATGGCCTATACCTAAAGGTCATCTGGAATTTGATTACATAAAGTCTAAAATCATGGAAGGTACTTGGAAGACAGAATCCCTCGCCTAATTGTCAGTTGACATTTCTGTTCCTTTTAAAGAAGATTTCTTAATTCTTTTTTTTTTTTTAAGTTCATTAAAATTTTGAACTCTACGGTTCCTCCACCGACTGTTCGACTCACCTTGTGACACATGGCATATTAGTAGTTACTAATTTTAATGAAGTTTCAGACCAATAAACATTACATTGCAGCTCCATTTCAGGCATCAAAAGTCTAGAAATATAAAGAAAATCAAAGTTTGCACCCTCAGGCAACCAATACTAATAGCAATAGTATTTGCAACCTCAATAAACAATTAAGATGCAACAGAGTCATTTAATATTTCCTAGAAAGCTAATTTGGAAAAAAACAATAAAATAGGTTGATTACTATAGAATGTGACAGTTTCCTATGAACCTAAAAATGTCAGAAGCAGGTCAGCATTAAATGGAAAAACAACAGGAGTTAAGGCTCACCCCAATTGAAGCAAATTATGGAGCATCTAAAAAATGGGAAAGTGAAAAATGTTAAAAAAAGGAACTTTTATTGTCTTATCATACTATAAAAACAACAGAATTGCAGTACAACTTTTGCATGATTATTAGGAAAGAATACACAAATATGCATCTCTAGTACAATGTGGAGTTAGAACCTTCCCACTAGACCGAATGGGTAGGGAAAAGGGTTGGTAAAGAAAAAAGATTAAATATGGAAATGAAAGCCTGAAAAAATATAGATGCGAGAACCAAAAACTATAGACACGAAATTCCAAAAAATAAAGAAAGAAACAGAAACAGAATAACAGGGACTGACCTCCAGTTGTATAAGAGATGGGGTAACATGTCTATTCCTGTTCTTGGATCCACCATGGACTGAAAGCATTCCTCCATAATAGTAAGAGCAATAGCTAATTTTGAGTTGCATTCAGCCTTCAGGGCAAACCGTTGAGCGGAATGAACTTTTTGGTCTTCATGAATGCATCTAAGAAGTGTCCAAGAAAAGCCATCAGCAATATGGTTAATGATCCCAACATGAGCATGAAGACCTGAATAAACCTGCAGATACCAGCAACCCTAAGTTCTTGAATCACAGCCGAAGACTCAAAAGGATATTTGAGATACAAACAAATGGAGAGTGAGAAAATAACATATATAAGGGGGATGAGCTCATTCAAGAGATAATATACAAATTTGGTAAGACAAGACTAATATGTCCCTCTTTACACAGGCAAAGACAAGTCTCAAACTTCGTAGCTAGGGCAAAGGACCATTATACTGCTATTGGATAGATTGATGAAGTCAAAAAGGCAGAACTGGAATGTAAATTATTCAATAATAAATTAAATTTTTGGCCACAGAAGGAAAAAGAATAAAACACACATTCCAAGACCTTATTTTACCATCAAGATGTGCAGGTACTATAATGACTGATGATTTAGGCTCTGGTCCATGGATGGAATAGATTATGTGGTTGAGAGTTATCAATTTTGCTCATATACTAGTCATCTTCAACCCGAAGCACTCATACTACATTAACATTTGACGAGCTGAAGTCACCAAGTATGCCCAGAGTCTTGTCTAGAAAGGACAAACACATGGGATATGCTGTGCAGATCATGCATAGACATTCAAGTTCCACCACAAGTAGAATCTACGGTTTGACCAGTTTTAGCCTCAATTCTTTTATCATTGGGTGGGGGCAGGCAGGTTAGGAAAGATAGAATAATTCATTCTTCTTGGGGTGGGGTTGGGGAAACACTGACCTGCCTGCCCCTGCCAGTTGCTATGCATAACCAGGTACACAATCGAACAAAATGCAAAGACAACTAACAAACTTTAGCTCATGCACCAAAAGCCACGCCTTTGAAGGTCATACTAGCCAGATTCAACAGATCCTCCAGAACAATACCTATAAAAAGTTAGGAAGTTTGAAAATCAAGCGAAAGTACCTCCTGACAGCTTCCACCGCAAAACCAAGTATCAGAAACCACTCCTTTGTGTACATTTTGATCTCTCAGGCATGCCTTGTGATCTGCTTATGTGCATGGTAACATTATAATTATCATTAGAGACAAAAATTGCAAGGATTGGATCATGGTAAAAACAAAATTGTGAGAATATATAGAGAACTTCCCAAGAATAACTAGATCTAGATGAATGGATGACGAATGTGTTAAAATGATAAAAAAATATATATATATATCTAAGGAAAAATGAAATAACCACAAAAATACTTGGGTGAATAATAATAACAACTGCTTCTTAACAGGGATAAAGCAAACACACTTATTTAGTTCCAGTCCGGAACAAAATGGCACTTTGTTACAAAGGCAAAGTGAGGGACCATGGTCCCCAAAGCTTTGGCAAATGTTAAAATAAGATATACTAAGATAGTAATTAGTCATTTACCAGCTGAAACTTATAAAAGGTTCCAATAATGTTTTTCCCATAAACTACTCATTTCTTCTTTTTTTGGCTAACGAAAGACATGAACTTAATATGCCAATTAAAGCAGTTATTGGTTTTCTTTCTCAGAGATTCAACTTGCTAATATTTCTTAGATTTACTGCTTAGCCAAACTCTTCACAGTTTTTATTTTCTACTTTCTCGTAGAATCAATTAAATTTGTTTTAGCATTTACAATCCAATATCTTTGACACTATAGCACATATCCTCCTCAAGATCAAAATCCAGCTTATATATGCACAACATTTGAAAGCTGGGATATTGTTCATGGTACTAGGTTTGCATTAAAGTTAAACAAGTAAACAATGCGACACCTAGATTTTCTAGAACTCATATTAAACCAACGTCAAAAAATATAGTAGCCACAAAAAAATATAGCTAATAAATAAGAGAATAATCCACTATTTATATATCCTTCCTACATTAACAGGCTTCTTAACATCCCTTTCTACAATAGTATCTAGCATGACAACTTCAAATATACAGCAAAATTCAAATTCAAAACAAGTTTCACTTGCACATCAGGAACAATAGTATTGAGCCTCCACATTTTTTTAAGACATTTCTAGCATGAAAAACAATATCAATGTTCAGAGAGGAGAGAAAAAAAATTGTCTTTTCTATCATCAACATATCCCAGCTTCAAATTTGAAATTCAGTTTGCAAGCCCAAACTGCAGTTTAACTGATACCTATCATATTGCATCAATGATATTCAGGCCATCCACAGGCTTATGGAAACAATTTTAGGAACAAGAAAAATAATCAAGCCAAATGCAAGGGTGGGAATTTTACATTTATGCTCGCACTGAGAACATTTTGATGCGTCAAATAAACTAGAAGCCGCTTTATCATCAACCAAATCCCCACATATCCAACAGGTGCAGTTTGAGCAATACCAACTGCCTGCAGGAAGCTCCTGGAGTGAAAAAATCAATAGGAAAAGGAGAAAGAGAATAGTTTAGCATGGTATCCAATGCATGTAATAATCTACAGATAGTAGAATCATATTTATCATTGGCTCTGAGAAAAACAACTAATAGGTTTTCAATATATAATTCACTGTGTTAAAAGAACAAAGTGAATACATATAATAATAAAGTTAAAGAACACATGTACACAGCACCATGAAAGGAGTGAAAAGAAGTGCTCAACAGTATATGTATAAATGACAGTTCTAGAGCAAGTTTTCCAAAACGAGAAAACATGAATGAATTTATATATTGATTGCCTTTCCCTTTAGAATGCAGGAGTATAATTTTCAAATAAGTCAAGAACCATAATGTAGAATTTCACACACGCCGGAGAAAGATGAATATACAAGCACATTAGATAAATGGTAAAGACACTATTGTCCAAATACATGTACATACATTCATGTTTTCATATGATTAACTGCACTGAACGAGCAAGGAAGCTTACAGCCACATCAGCAGCTATCTAACTACCAAAATCCACTTAATTTATCTTCAGATCTTAATTGTTTCTAACCACTCACATATATATCAAGATCATAGGAGAACAACAGAGTTTCATCAATATAATATTCAGAAACTACAGCAGTGAAGACTTGCTGTAAAAAGGTATTTTCACATTTACCGATCAGTTACTTAAGGGAAAGAAAATGAATGTGTATATGCATAAAATGATGCTAAACTTACAAATTTTGGATACAAAGTTTGTATCCCAATTGATGTAACAGCTAATTTGGCATGGCTACAACATTCATTACATCAATTCACAATTAATGTTAGTGTTAACAAATAAGTTACCACATCAATTTGTATCCCAACTTAGTGAGTTTAGCATTACTCATGTGCATGGTACCTATCGTTAAAAACGGAAACAGATTATAAATGATGTACATTACATAAGAATAGAGTTGCCGGGAAAAAAAAAAACTTATTAAAAAAGAGTCATTTGAAACTAAATTTAACATACTCAACAAGTACCGCCAATGAAAAGAAATGAAACGGGGTATATTAATCGATAATTTTTCTGAGAGGTGAGAGGATTTCATGCAAAATAGAGGATATATTTATATATACAAAAGTGAACAATAATGAAGTATTTTATAAACCGCACCATCTTTTGCTGAGATTAATAACCACAGGATTTTAAAATATTATTCGCATTTACCAAAAAAGAAAAAAGAATTAATGCATGAAAGGACTGTAAAACAACAGATTATGACTTATATATCTCACTGATTCAAATTTTACAGGCAAAAGTTTTATAATGAGGCTGGATGACAGAACATTTACTATGATCTATATGCAGTCAATAGCTAAAAAGATACACTCGGAAAATGTGCTATGATCAATGCTTGACCTCAAAATCAAACACAAAACTCTTACTATCATAACTCACAGTAATCTAGGACTCGAATGAAATTTGCAAAAAGATATCAAGCCAATACAGCTAAATGGAATGGAACAGAAAACATTGCAAGGCAACTACCACAAAAAAATATAGTGCATAGTGTAAGTTATACTCTGAGTTGCAAAACCAGAAATGAAATAAATTAAGATTATAATGAGAAGTGATCACTAAGGATAACAAAAATAATAGAATAATGAGATCAGAACAAACCTGAATAGACAAGCATGCCAGATGAAAAGTAGAGGGGCAGTTATCACAGCAAATCAACTCACCCCCATCGCCACAAAGTCCACATGAATCATCATTTTTGTCCTCTTCATCAGTTTCCACTGTTCCAGTTCCAGTTCCACTTTTCCTACTCTTGTATTCCGCTGACCATGCTTGCAGCTGACACAAAGTGAAAGGCTTACCAGATTCCATGAAAAGATTTAAACATGGCCGATTTGGCTTGTACCCAGCATGTATCTTGAATTGGGAAACAGAGAGCACGTCATCACAACACTTGCAGATGATTCCATTACTAGCTACTAGACCATCTTTTATCACAGCATCATCCTTCGGGTTGCGATACTGGATCACATCGTTGAGAGATATGACACCAGCAGCAATCATCCAGGACAAAATGGTTCTTGTACCTTCCACGAACCACATACCATTCTTGAAAAGCTTCCCCCCCTTACCCGGGGTTCGGGGAAGCAACCTGCAACTGCCTTTTCTGTTCTTGAGCTTCGTCCGCCTTCTTGATTTACAAGCTTTCGTTTTTGAAGAAGATCTACTACTGTTTAGGCTGTACTCTTTGTTTTTTATAATAGCTGAGACTAGCAGGTCATCATCTTTGATTTCGCATGCAACTGGTTTCTTCCGTCCATTTCTAGAAACACCACAGCTCTGATGAATCTTCTTAAACTTTGAGCCTTTTTTGGCAGTGTGATACTGGTTTGGGCTAAAAGGCGGGGTGTCTTTGCGACTAACTTGATTTCTTGTATTTAGAACAAGGTAATCCTGAAGTTCTTGTGTCTCTAATTGAGTGCTACTTGCATCAATGTCCTGCGATGCAGCTTTAGTAGCCACAGGCATATCCAGAATGTCACTTTGGTAGAGTGAGCTCAATTTTATTTCAGATATCCTTCTAGACTTCCTGCGTGTCTTCTTTTTCACTCTATCAGCTGCAGAGGATTTATCGTCTGTTTTGAACTCTGAAGCTTTAAGGCATTTCTCACCCTCATCTTCACCGTGTCCAGACTGCTGTTCGTCAACTGAAGTTACAGGCCCACATGCAGAAGGATCAAACTCAACAGAAGTTTTTTCAACCTCATCAGAATGAACCACACAATCATCTTTGTGGTGTGGACAGTCATCTGGAGATCCCTTCAAATGACTTTCCACTTTATCAGTAACTTGGCTTTCATATATTTTTTCTTTTCCCTTCCACAAATGCATTGACACATCTCTTAAAGCTTCTTTGGGTGCTTCTGCATCATGTTCAGAAATTAAATTATCACCCCTTGGGGAAATTGTGTTGCTGTCTTGATGAGGTGAAGCAGATTCAGACCGCCCAACATTGTTAACATCTTCAGAAGCACCAGGAACATCATAAAGGCAACCACCTGATTGGACACAAGTACTATCTGATCCACAAGGGGGAAAAGAAGTCATATCATTGCTACTTTTCTTCCCAGACATACCAAAACCCTGACTACCTATTACATTGGTGGTATCTACCCCATACATACCTACTTTATCAGCCATATAGATAGATAAACCCATCAGACACTTAGTTTCACTTTCATTTGTCTGTTCATCAAACTTTGAGAAACTTCCATTGCCAGATAGCACATCACAGGCATGGTAGCTTCCCTCAGAAACAGTCAGTGCACTCTTAGTGTCCAGCGAAGTATCATAAAACCGAACATGCATCTGTCTCTGCGAACAATGAGTTTCCAAAGAATCTACATTTTCCAGGGCCAAAACAGCCTCATCTTTCTCACTCTTGTCAACTAGTACACTCCGTGCTGCTTTAACAACATCTCCCCTCCTAAGTGAACCAATCTTTCTATCGAAAAATATAACAAAGACAAAGGGATCTAAAAGATTCCAACGATGAGCCAATGTGTCGGCAAGATCTGAGTGATTCATTTCTTTCTCAATATTTGTTAATGTCTCTAATAAATCAGTATAAAAATTATTAATATCAGTCCATTCCTTACCCTCATCTTCCTGCACCAGATTGTATCTATCAGCATATAAAGTCTGACCACACACTCTCCAAGCTTTGGGAAATTCACGAAATAACCTCCCCTCGGGTGATCTGTAAACTGTATCCATATATTTCCTACTAGGTCTTTTACACGTCTCAATACCCCAGCCTGCAATCGTAAATAAGCGAACAATATGATTCTGAAGAAGAGATCGTGGATCTATCTTGGGATCAAGCTTCAATGAAACATCAGATACACCCAATCCCAATGAATTGAATTCATTGGCTGTTTCTACAACATGTAGAGCAGATTCAGATTTCTCAGCAACAGTGATAGATGGATTTGCCACCACAAGCCTGGTTGCAAAACTCTCCTGGGAAGTAGGTGACGCAATAGCTTTACCTACAACCACTTCCTTTGCAACATGTCCATCTAAGCTTGGCAATTCAAGCTTTGTAACACCTGGGTCACTAGCCTTGCCACCTCTTTCTCCATGTTGCTTTGACAAATAGCAACTAGATGTAACACCTTGACTGGATGATTCAACTAAATGGAGCTTAACCACTTGACACACCGAGTCTGTAGCTGGACATGAAGAGCCAGTAACTTTTTCTATTGATGTTGAATTCAAAACCATTCTCATTTCAGGTTCAACAACTGAATACTTCATTCGCTTGACACTCAAATTCTGGTCATCCATTTCTTCCAAAGCAGATCTTTCCAGAAAACACCTTGATCCCGAAGCCCCTCCAGAATTTTCATTTGCATAATAAGAATTCTCCACAAACAAACTTTTAGAAGAAGACTGTGTTGTCACTGATGAATTTTCACTATTAGAACATAATGATGTATCTCTATTCTTAATGTTGTCGTGTTCAAAGTTAATGAGTTCAGTAACAAGACACCTCTTCCTTGTGGCAACGGAGCCATTTCCGAAGAAGATCTCCGAGAAAATATGGTGCTCATCATGTGATCCCTCAAAATCATCATCAGAGAAATCTTCAATTGATGTTCCGAAGGACATCTCTATCAACTAAGAGCAGTCTCACTAGATACACAGAATCTAACTATGCTCTCCAAATAACTACCAACATGACTTGGGTCCAGCCATGCATATTAAATTCCATCTGCCATCAATTATGTTGCAAGTACTAAATAACTTACTTGATAAGTCAATACATTGAAAGGAAATCAACTTTACCATTTAAGCCATCCATTGAATGCTACAGATCTGCAAATGGAAGAGGAAAGCAAAATTAAGATGTGCATATCATATACTTCATGTAATCAAATCCTACGTAAAACTATAAGCTTAAATTAATGCTACAAATATATAAACTCACATTGTCATTTTATTACTAAAACCTTGACGATATTTCAGAAAACAAAACACTAGAGAGAAGAATATTTAATATAATAGATTGTTACATTGGATTACTTAATATAAGGCAACTCTTCACCTTCAAAAGTCTTTTAAGTCCCAAAGATCTCTAATAAATCACAAATAAAACAAAAATAACTCTACTTTCAAATCAAAAATCATAAACTGGAAATTACAACTGATCATTAAGTACACTAGGATTTGTAATACCCTGAATACTATAATATCAGAAATGCCTTCCCCATGCATCATTGCTTGATATAAAATATTACGTTGTACGTTTAATTTTAGGATCTCTATGCTGTTAAAGATGTTCAGATATCTGTTGGTAAAAGGAAAAGAAATCATAAGAGGCATAAGCCGCTGACCCTTTAGTTTCATTACTGCCCTAATTGAACAATGTTATAAATGGGAAAATGAAAGTAGAGCTGGCCTAGGAAAATGAAAATTGGAAAATCAAACCCATCTTTAGAAATGCTTGATTAATCAAAAACTAAAACTAAACAGACCCGTCACCCAAAATTCACACGGATCAAAACCCAGAAAGCAAATTCAAAAATATAACACACAAACAAAGAATCACCCAACCCCTCATTAAAATATTCAACACACAAATCAAACTTAGAACAAATTCAAACATTAACAAAAATCATCAAATTCCTAGGAAAAAAGAGCTCACCATTGCAATGCATGTAGCAATCAACATGCAAAGAGGTTAGAGAATGAATAAAGAATCTAGAACTAGGGTTTGAAAGCGGTTCGGTTTGGTTTAGTTTGAAAAAGAGAGAGAGTAGAAAATGGGGGTTTCTTTGGCTTCATCACCTGAACTAAAGACCAAAGCCCCACCAGTAAGTAAAGAGAGAGGGGTTGTTAAAGACCCGAATAGTGCTCCCTAGTACAACAGATGTCATGTAACTCTCCCTCTCTCTAAAACAACCTTCTCTCTCTACATCTCACCTCATCTCATATCATCACCTCTCTCCATGTGACTCTTATATATCTCTCTTCCCTTTCTCTCTCTTTCTAGTTATAGTCTCTTTCCCCTTTTTTAACCCACTTCACTGCATTCTCCACTCACCACTGTGCATGCATACGATACCATAAACCCCTCATTTTGGGTTTGGGTTTTAAACTTCCCACATAAATTTGAATTTAATTTACTTAAAAGAAATTCTTATGTTCACTTTGTGCTTCATGATTTGTTTTTTGTTGTTTCCATGTTTAATTCAAGCTATTTAGTTTTTTTATATTAATATAAATAATTCAAAAAGCCAAGGATTCTTGAACGACCTCTTTAATTTTCCTTTTAAATTTGAGCTTTTCTTGAATAAAAAGAGGGCCTCTTTTTTTCCTCTTTGATATAATATAATACAATATTTATTTCACTTCGAGAAGAGTGACAAATAGGAAATATGAAGTTCATCTCGAGGTTTGGGCTAAGTATGTTAAACTATGTTATGTTAGGGACTAAAATGTTACTAAAAAATTCTACTGGATTACAACCTTTAAACCAAACCTTAGGGATGAACTTGTAATTATCCCGTGACAAATAGGAGCACCAAGAACGCCCTGAGAGAGAGTTTAAATAAAAACTGAAACAAGAATTGTGTGTTGATGATTTAATTAGATTATTGATGATTAATGTACTCTAATTAATAATTAAAGTCAATACGACAATTATTTATTTTCTTTAAATAGGATTTAGCATCGTTGACAATGGTGTATACAATGTTTGAAAAAGACCGAACATGTTACTTTACTTTTTACACTAACATAAAGTACAAAGAACTTTTGTTATTCTTTGTACAAATATTCGAGTTTAGTAAATTAAAAAAAATAAAAATAAATAATGTTACACTCGATTTAAAATTAAAAATAAATAAATAATTAAAAAAAAATATAAGATAAACATATAAGGTTGTCACATCAATTTGTATGATATTGTTTATATAAAAAGTTTGTAAATACAGTATACGTTTATATTTGTATATTTAATTAACATAATAAAAAAATCAAAAAATCAAATTAAAGTTAAATCTATATGGGTATTGCTGAATCCTGATACATAATATATACGTGTGTGTCAGTGTGTGTGTGTGTTTATCACTTTGCCTATTAGATGTGTAACTTATTAACATAATAAGAAACTTTAAGTTAATTATAAAAATTTAAACCAGAATCACGACTGAGTTTATTATATGTTTCTTAAACCAACATGAATAGAAGATTATTCATTCAAAGTTTATATTGAATATACTTTGATGGTGGATGTTGGTAAATTATAATGATAATAACAATTTTTTAACTATTAACGATTAATGATCTATATATTTATGTATTAATATCTCATAAAATGATTCTCGTTAGAGTAAATATAAGGATTTTATGATATTTCGTAAAAAAAAAAAACAGTTTTAGCACCAAATTTGTGTAACCTATGACAAACTTATAAACCATTTTATAATACTAATATATGTCACATTTTGACGATCGAGATAAATAATAAGTGAGTTTATTTATAATAATTCACTTTCATTCGATAGTTGATGTTA
>WYDK02118172.1:1688329-1699010 GCA_009867345.2 Toxicodendron radicans
TTGATGCAATTTTAGCAATTTGAGATTAATGACATACAAATTGTTCAAGGATTATGCTTATGCAATTCAATTCCACCCAAAAAAAAAAAAACCCAATAATAAGTGGAATATTTGGATACATACTTAAAAAAAAAAAACGACGTTATTCATTATACATATAATCTTTAAGATATTAGGTTAATAATTTGTTCAAAATCATGTTTAAATACTATTAAATTCATTCGTAAAATAACGTTAAATCGGAGAGAAAGTCTATGGTATTATAATGACATGTTAATGTGGTACAACTAGACAATACATGTATGTTAAGTAATTATTTCATTGAATAATGATATCGACAATGTAATACTTCCATCTTATAACAGTAACGGTATTTAAACATGATTCTTATAAAATTAAATCCTTGGGACTAAAAATTACTAGTTAAGTATTACTAAAATATTAAGATTTAGAATTCAACACCATAAGATAACAATTCCCTAAGGTAGAGATTTATCCTTAAAAAATTCAAAGAAAAGTGGTTGGAATGAGGAGCTCATGTGCTGGACTCCTTCATTTAAAAAAAAAAAAAAAAAGAGAGATATTTTACAGTACAAGAACATAACCAGGTCAATGAAGATGAAACCAAACCAAACCAAACTATACTTAACCAGTCTGAGTTAAAAAGCAAGTAAAATTCCCACCATGGACGAAGGATTAAAATGTAATTTTCCCTTTTTGTCAAAAGACCACATCCACTTTCTTTTTCCTTCCCAGCTCACCCTCTGTTTCTGTCTCTCTCTTTCTTTCTGTTGTGTAGTGTAGTGTTCTAGGCAAAGTGAGAGAAACAAAGAGAGAAAGAAGAAGAAGAAGATAAAAGGAGAGAAAAGGCGGTGTCCCCACTTGGGTTTTTAATTTAATTTTTTTAAATTTTTTTGCATGGTTAAAACAACACTTGCCAAACTCATCTCTTTTTTCTCATTCTCTGTGTCTTCTTTTACCAGGCAGTTGTCAAGATTACTAAAGCTTGTTACTTTGTGATATAATTAAACACCAAAAGAATAGTAATCACTTAAAAGCATTTTGTACTGTATTGTAATAAAGGAGAGACAGAGAGAGGCAATTCAGCCTGGAGTTGGAGCTACACTCGCTTGCTTACATTTGCATACAAGTAGAGCAGTGTTTTGAAGAGAAAATTATAAAGATTAGGAAAAATTGTCAATACATATATATATATTTTGAAAGAGAGAGAGGGGTGTGGAAAGAGAGAGATGGTGGGCTCAGGAGCAGGAGATAGGAGCAAAGAAGCAGTAGGGATGATGGCCCTTCATGAGGCCCTTAGAAGCGTCTGTCTCAACTCAGACTGGACTTACTCTGTCTTCTGGACTATTCGTCCTCGACCGTACTTCTCTCTTTTCTTTCTCCTTTTTCTGTCATTTCAATTTCTCTGTGTTTTCAGACGTTTCCTCAACTGGGTTTGTTCTATATCTCAATTTGCAGGCGAGTCCGAGGTGGGAATGGCTGCAAGGTTGGAGACGATAACGGCAGCTTGTGAGTTTTCTTTTTCTTTACTTGCGAATTTTTTTGCTTTGTTTCATTTGAGTAGTGAATGGAGATGTGAAATGGGTCAAATGAGAATTTAGCCCAAGTTAGCTTAGTAGTATTCCATATATAATGCTAATTAAAGAAGTGTTTTGAGTGTTAAAACAAGTTTATGGTTGATAATGGAAGATTGGTATGTATTAATTTGTGATTTACGAGTTAAATACTGATTTCTGGAATTCTGTGAAGGATGTTGATGTGGGAAGATGGGTTTTGCCGAGGAAGAGTTGCAGATTGTTTGGAAGAGATAGATGGTGAAGATCCTGTCAGAAAAGCATTCAGCAAAATGTCCATTCAATTATATAATTATGGAGAAGGGTGGGTACTGGGTAGGTGCTATTATTATTTTTGGTTCCATTTCTCTCTCTGAATGTGCAAATAAACAAGTATAGTTGTTGCAGGAAAGTTATGGATAGAGTGAAAGAATGAGCAGAAATTGATTCTTCCTCTGTATTCTTTTGATTGGTGTATTAATTTATGTTTGAGCAGGTTAATGGGGAAGGTTGCTTCGGATAAGTGTCATAAATGGGTGTTCAAAGAGCCAACAGAATGTGAACCAAACATTTCCAACTACTGGCAGAGTTCTTTTGATGCTGTAAATAACTTGACCCACAAATCAATTTTTTTTTTATTTTTTTATCTTTTTAAAAATACGAATTTGGTGGCCACCATTTTTTGTTTATAATTATCGATACTTAACCTTCCATTTTTGTTGTTATTAATTGCAGCTGCCTCCTGAATGGACTGATCAATTTGAGTCGGGTATTCAGGTCAGCACTCAAACAGTGTATTTTACTATTGTTAGTCTTTGGCTGTTTGCAAATTTCTTTCCTTTTTTGTAGTACTTAGACTTCGTGGTGTTCATTTTTTTTTTCTTTTTTAGACCATTGCTGTAATTCAAGCTGGCCACGGTCTACTGCAATTGGGTTCCTGCAAGATTGTAAGAAGGATTTGTTAATTAAGTCTTGAATGATTAACTTTTTATGAGTAATTTCGTGTAAAATCTGCATAATTATGTAAATATCGTAAGCGTGATAAAATGTCCATGTGCAGATACCTGAAGACCTGCATTTTGTGCTAAGAATGAGGCATACATTTGAGTCTCTAGGCTATCAATCTGGTTTCTATCTATCTCAGCTGTTTTCTTCAACTAGAAACAATTCTTCGTCGTCCTCCATTCCCTCAAAGCAAACTGCCATTCCAACTCGGCCTCCTCCTCCCCTCTTCAACTGGGGTCAAAGGCCAATTCCGTCTTCCACTTCAATGCTAGCATCACCCAATTTTCAGAATCCTGCTAGACTTGGATTCCCACAAACCAAAGATGAGACTCACATGTTTCTCCTCCCTCATTCATCCGAAACACGAATGGAAGACATGATGGGAGAGCATGAAAACGACATTAAGTGGCCAAACGGGTTGTCTTTCTTCAACGCACTTACTGCGAGGCCTGATGATGCCAAGCTCTTGTTTAACCCCGAAAGCTTTGGAAACAAACCAGGCCAAGGTCATCATCCTCTCATTCTCGAGGGAAAAGATTTGAATCCGAATTCAGATGGCAGCGCAAACCCAAATGAGTTCTTAAGCTTGGACAGTCATCCAGAGAATGCAAGGAAGTTGGACAACAAGTTTAAGAGGAGCTTTACCTTGCCTGCAAGGATGGCTTCATCGTCTTCCTCAACATCAGTCGATCACCATCAACAACAACCTATGGAATATAGGAATCCGGAGGCGGGGATGTACAATGATGTTATGGAGACCTTCTTGGAATGAAGTTAGAAAAGTCAGTATTAGAGGGGAGAAAAGGGTGAGAATTTGTATTGTAGGTAGGCAAGCTGTTGGTGGTTCTTTGTTGCTGAAATTCTTGTGCTTGTTTTAATTTAGTGCCCTTTTCCATGTTGTGTTTCTTTTGTACTTTTCACAAATTTTCTAATCATTTGTTGTAGTTTATCGGTCCTAACACAAGTTTTAGCATAAAATTTCCCTTTTTCTTCTTTCATGTTACCAAAATTTTTAGGATACTGCTAAAATTTAGAACTTGTTCTTTCTTCCAGTGTGTTAGGTGTTGGCATGTTAGGTTGAGGCTAGGCCAACTTAAAGGTTGAATAAGTTCCTTTCACCCATCCATCAAATGCTAGCCTAGCTAAGGCGGTTTCAACTGCACTGGAGAGTGCACTAAGGCTTACCCCCAATATGACAAAAAGAGATAAACTCAATGGATATCAATAACATAATTGAGTATAATATCATCAATTATGTCAATCCAATAGTTTTGCAATGATTTAATCATAAGCGTAACATCAATCAAGATTGCAACTGTGAGAAAATCTATAATAGCACAGTGGTATTATATAAACAATATCACAAGTTAACACATGAACATCACATAAATAATAAATTTAATAAATTGTCAATCAAGTTATCCGGCTGTTAATTTCAGGATCCTGGAGATTAGTTGAGATCCGCATAAGCTGATCCGGACACCCCCGATCAATATATATATATACCAAGATAGCAACTCAACGGTTAGGAGAGCAAGGCCAGTAACTAAGCTTCTGGAAATAGCTGAGAAGAGAAACAAACAAATAACATCAGGCTTCATGAATCTTTTGTTTGGTACCTTATATTTAAGATTCCAGTTCAAACAAAAAAGAGGTTGAAAACAAGAACAATAATTGAATTGAATTGATGGTAGGAAGGAAGGCTACAATTATAAATTTGGGTCATTTACTTGTATTTATGTTACCCCAACATTTGGGCCCCAAGCTTGCTAATACTTAACTGTGGGTCTAGTGAGCCTTTTTTTTAGCTTCAACCTCAACCATCTATCTCATATTATTCAGACCAATTTTTGAGAATTTGACCATGTCAAGCTTAAATCATAGCTCCCTAAATATAATTTTTAAGATTGCATCAAAACCATCTTCAAGATTGTATGGATCACAACTTTAACGAAGATGTGAATTGTTGATACAAAATTTAGACTCATTCTCTAAATATTATTTGAAAATACAATATCAATTAATAACGTTAGCAATGTTTTCAAAACCAACCCGGTTAATGACCCGGTCAGACGACTAAGTCCTGGGTTGACTGATCTGACTGTCAGTCTAGCAGGTTTGAAATTTAGTAAATACACCCCTGATAAATAAGCATCAGTCCCTGTAGGTTTGAAATCCAACAAACACACCATTGTGATCTAGCCAAATGCAAATTGACGATTGGTTGGTTGGGCGAAAACACATTAGGGTGAGCAACATCGACACACCAGGGAGGGCATGCGATAGTAGTCATGTGCGATTGTGTGTTCGTGCGGCCCATTGGCCACTTGGGGGTGGACGACGATCAAGTGAGAGTAGAACTGTTAGCCGAGCCAAGCAGTTCGAGGCTCGACTCGGCTTGGCTCGGCTCGGCTCGATATTTACTCGAACTCTACTCGTCGTCCAGTGAACCGAGCTGGCTCAAGATCCGATCGGTTTATCCAGCGAGTCGAGCTCGTTTAGGCCTTGGCTCAGCTCGCTAGGCTCTCGAGCCGAGTTGAGCTTGAGTACCCTTATGTTAGTTTTTATAAGTTTATGGGTTAATATAAAATTATGCATTTTATAAGTTTAAAAGATGACAATATACCCCCAATTTAAACAAATAATACAATAAGTAAAAAAAAAAAATGATTAAAATAAAAAATCCCTAATCCCTTCAACCTTCAAAATTGCGATCCCAAAGAGACCCTCCAATCCTTTCATCGATTAGTGGCCAAATCTCATCGGCGTTTATCACTGGTCATCGACATTTTCAAAGTATTCACTTTTCCTCATTTTTGAATAACCCCATATTGATTCTAGCTTCTTCTTCCTCCTCATCCACATACTCTTCATGAATCAACATTAACAAAATGAGCCAAAACAACATACAAAGAGTAATTAAATTGAACCCATACAAAAAAAAAAAAATCTTTCTATCTTCCATTGACAGATCTGGATCTTTAGAATCTTGAAGCATCTTATTCCAGAAAAAAAGCTAGCTAGATTGACCAACTTTATCAGATCCCACAAGCTATCTGAGCTCAGACGTAGTCTCATTAAATAAACGTCCAAACTTTGGATCCATATCAAGGGAGAGGGAGAGAGTTGATAGGAGGAGGGTGTGTGGGTTAAGGCGGTGCTAGTGGTGGTGGTGGAGGCGGTGGTGATGGTGGTGGCGGTGGTGGTACAGAAAGGAATGAGAAGGGCATGTTGGGAATATGATAGTTAACATGACATGTTCTTAGTTTCTTCCATTAATTTCTACTTGTTGGCTTGCTTCGTCTTCCGTTTTATCGCAGATGTTTCAGGTTGGTTTCGTTTCTTTTATACATTGTGTATTTTTTTATTGGCTTTTTATGTACGTTTGATAAATGAATCATTTTTTCATTATATTGTGTTCAATGTTCCTCTTGGTGTGTATGTTTTTTCCTTGGGAATTTGATGATATTTTCAAGGAATAGTTTTGAGGTGTTCTTAAATGTTAAAGATATTGTTTTTTTTTTTTTGTTTCAACTTTTGCTACTGTAATCGAGCCTTACTCGAGTTCGAGCCGACTCGGCTCGATTATTTGAGCTCGAACTCGATAAAGGCTACTTGAGCCTAGAAATTCAGGCTCAACAGGCTCGAGCTAGAACTTGAACTCGAACTCGTCCTAACTATAATCAAGCCGAGCTCGATTGGTCGAATACTAGACTCTACTCAACTTGATTACAACCCTTGGTGAGAGTGGGAGGTGAGTGGAAGGAGTAGGGGGTGATTGTGATTTTGAGACCCTAATTTTTTGCTTTTGCCGGTTAAATTGGTGAAGACCTCAGTTCCCAGTTCGACCGGTTTAACTGGCCAGGCCAGGTTTTAAATCATTGCGTTATTGTTAATACGTGCATTAGGCTTCTACTAACTAAAAAATGACTTAATCTAATATCTCTAATCATTACCATATCCAGATTGTCACTATAATTTGATAATTAAAAAGATGATTAATTAATGGAAGGACATATATCCAAATGATTGTATAGAAGAAAAACTGAAAATCCATAAATCTCTTACACCCAAACTACAATTCTCAAGCTCTTACAATAATATTTCAACAATTATACAAAAATAAATCATTTTCAAACCATTCCTCCATCAGATTTCTATAAGAAAATTTTAATTCTACATATAATTAGTAGACATTCAGGTAAAACATAGACGTTCACACCAGAAAACGACTATATATTTTCCATGAAAAAAATATACAATTACTCAAAAATACATTAAAAAAAATAGACAAAAATTATAATTTTATATGTCTTCCTTGCAAAATGTCATCTTTCTCGGATGGTTCCATGGCATGACACTCTCTGCAAGCAAACAAAAACGACATGAAAAATCTCTTGCAGAGCCCTTGCGCCGTCGCCCTGTCACGGCTACTCCTCCTCCTTTCTTTACCTTGCGAAGCTGATCTCTTTAATGATGATGAAGATAATGATCTCAGCCCATCTTTCAACACAACTCCGCCGGCATTTCTCCTCTGCGAAGCCTCGCGTTTCAGCACTGCAGCAGGCACCGGCGTCAGATGTTGCCACCTCTGCGAAGATCCATACAGCTGAGCAGAGACGATTCTACTTGCTTTCGTCGCTTTGCACGTAGTGTTTTTTTTATTGTAATACAACAATCTCCTCTCCGAATTGTCACTCGAGCTCGTTCTCGCGCTGCTGCAGCTACTGCTCCTGCTGTTAGTACTATTACTTCTCGACGACATCAGCGAATCCTTGCTACTAACACTGCTCGTTCGACTTGTCGCACGAGATATACTAGCATTAATGTTATCAGTAGACGGTCGTTGATCGCATGGGAAAGAGTGAGGCAAGAGGCGGCCGTTGAAGAAAAGATGATCAGCAGGAGAGTTTCTTGAAGGGTCTTGGGAGGGAGAGTCAGGAGTAAAGCAACCAAATTCAAAGTCAGAATCTTGGTCTTGAATTGGGGTACTAGGGAAGGAGAACAGCTCGCCGGAGCTGGACTTTTGGCGGCGGTTCTCCATTGTAAAGGTGTGTTGTTTCTTGGTGGAGAGAGTGTAGTGAAGGCTAATTGTGTTGATGATATATACAAGGAGAATTGTAGTGGACGATGACATCGACAAGTTTGGTTTTTGGGGGCCCTTTTGTTGAGTGATTTTGATAAGCTTTCCTTGTGGTATAAATCATGTAGCCATATACTTGCCAACTCAACCTTAAACTAGCACATGCTATTGTTTGTTGGTGGTGTAATTATTTTATAAGTGTGCCTCATTCCAAACCAGTATGTGTTAAATGATTTAGCTACTCCATTACTACCATCCTACCAACCTTCATGGAGATTGCAAAAGTTCTCAATACCCTTTAATTTATTCAATTTTTCATTAAATATTAGATCCGTGCAATCACTTATATATCTTATTTTTGCATATTATATGTAAATGGCATAGTTTTAGTGTTTCTTCTCTCCACAAGATTTTTTATTTATAGGTCATTCCAAGTTCTTGCTTTACCATTAATTGAATCACCGATTTGGGTTATATTTTGTCTCGTTGTTCGAAGAAACTTCAAGGAAAGTTTGAAGCATTTGGTATTGTGCTAGTGTTGTTAATTCAATGAATTGGGCTTTTAATATTAGTGCACTTGCTTTTGTTTCTTGGAAGGGCACATCCTCCCAAATATACTCTTTGATAAGTAAAGCAAAAGATACCTTCAAATCTATAAGGGAGAAAGATAGATAGATAAAGTTGAGAGATTAATTAATCAAAACTATATATCAATTGAGGGGTTGTTTATTAAGATTTTCAGAAGACCAAATTGCCTATGATCGGATCAACAAAGCTTTTCTTAGTGTTGTTCGTGGAAAGCAAAGGCTCTGTAGGGACCTAATGGAAAGAGTAACCAAGATGGCATTGAGTAAATAATTTTATCAAACACTTGGATGGCTGCTGGAATTGAGGACAAAGCAGGCATTGGAATCCTGGTTTGTCTCCTAAATGAGCTTCTGTGAGGAGAGAGTTTTGGGCCCATGTCAACATATCATGCCTCAGGGACCACCAGTCAGCCAGCCTTTTGTCCCCACAAGCAACCCATTTGTTTAATCTTTTCCTTTGTTGATACTCTAATTATGTGATGTGGAAGGTCTCTTCATTTTTTATGAAATGTTGAATGGTTTGGTTGACTAGGAGCCTACACTTTTGACCAACAATTATCCTGTGGCTTTTTTTTTTTTTTTGGGAAATTAAGAAAATTCTGATTTTAATATGAGTGAATATGTAAGATGAATACATAATTGATTTTTAAAAAAAGTATATATTATGGTGTCATTGAAACACATAATTTTCTTTTTAGAATTTAGTATTTTATGTCATTCAAATTTAGATTATGGTGTTTTTTCTTCTTGAAAACATTGGTTGAATTCAACTGGTTCAGTTACTAATTTTGAAGGTTTTGTATGCTCCTTGTAGACAGAAGTCCCAAAAAGACATAAAAAAAATATACATTATTTTTCTCCTGCAACCATCCTATCCATTACCCTAAAAGAGTTGACTCCTTTCATCTACTTCAAGTTTATTAAAAATTCTCAAGAGATGTTTACATGGCAAACCTGTGAACTCAAAATGTTGGCATCAACAATACTCTTCATGTGTTTCAATCTTCAACTTCAAGAGAAATTGCTCAGGTAAACCAACTTTAGCTGTAACTATTGGAAAGATGGAGTGAATTAATGAATAGAATGAATAGAAATGGAGGTTGCTCCTTACTTCTTGACTGTACTTTTATATACAGATTATGCTTTTATTGTAAATCTTTTCTTTTCCTTTTTCTTACATTCTCTTCTTGTATAAGAACACAACAATTGTACATGAAATATATACAGAGGAAAATACAGAAAACTTTTCTTTCTCTTTTGGTGCCTTGTCTTTGAGCTTTCTTTGGTAGATCTGCAATCTCTAGCTCACTTCCTTTTGTCATGGTATCAGAGCACGTTCTCATCTTCCGTTTGTTTCTCTGAATTTTTTCATCTTATCCTCTTCGGTCACTGTCTTCATTTCTTGCAAAAGACAGAAGACTTCTCAGGATACAGGAAAGCAAACCTCAACAAATCCATAGCCAAAACTGAACAAACAACGAAAATTCAATCACAAATGGAGCCAACTAGCCCGAAAACTCAAACCGATTCATCCCAGATTTCTGGAACAGGCAAGGATTCTGAACCAAACCCCAGTTCAAACCAATACCAAAATCAAAATCTATCGGGTCAAAACTCGTATCCTTTTCCCTTCCAGTTTGTTCCATTTCACAACCCAAACCGTCCTGAACCCGGAGACACACTGTATGCGTCACCATCAGACGGACCAGATCTAGTCCTTGTTAAACAACCCCTCGTTGGACTAGAGAATTACGCTTCGTGGGCTCTCGATTTTCGGCGAGCTCTTATCATTAAAGACAAACTTGGTTTCGCTGAGGGCACTGTTCCCATGCCATTTGAACCAAGTCTCCAAAAATTCTGGGAATGCTCAAATGCACTTGTTCGGTCGTGGATGACGAACTGTGTAACTCAGGAGGTGGTCGCCATTTTACCGGTAAATGAAAATGCCAGAGAATTGTGGGAGTTTATAAAAGAGATGCACGAGACTTTAGATCTGGCAAAGATTTTTTCACTACACCAAAGCCTCGTTGAAATCCGACAAGGCAACTCAACCGTTGCTTCATATTTTAGCAAACTCTCGACGCTATGGATCGAACTTGATGCCGTTGAAACACCCTTACAGGGACCACCCAAAACATTGAGACAATACCAAGAAATAAAAAACCAGGGGTGTGTTACAAAGTTTTTAATGAGGTTGAATGAGAGATTTCCCCCTTTTCGCACACAAGTGCTTGCCATCGCCACCACTCAAACCCTTCGTCGGCTTTATTAATTGGCGGTGCAAGACAAGAACCAACAGGTACGGCTGGCAGTTCAGCTGAGCAGCTTGAAGCTCCGGTCGGTATTTATGTGAATAAGCCTTAAACGAGTTCGGTTCATTGGATACATCGACACCGCTTGCGAGTTGAGCTTGAGCCAAGCCAAGCTCGACT
>WYDK02118172.1:1874918-1903291 GCA_009867345.2 Toxicodendron radicans
GGGAACTCGATTAAATATCCAAAATCCAGTTTCAATGAAACGAAGGAACTACAATCAAATAAGATGGAAGGTAAACTAATATGGTTATGAATTGAGTGTAGAGATCAAGGTCCTCGACTCTAATCCATGAATTGATAAGATAACCATACCATTTATGCAGAGAATCATAACGTGCATGTGTACATGAAAGTCGAAATTTGATTATTTTGGTTGACTTTTCTTACAACTGGCCCTGGATTCTTCCAAGTCAATAAAAGGGATCGATAAAAAATATGCAATTTTTGCCACCGTTTTGAGAGTATGTTGGTTTGTGTAACGTACTTTACTTTGAGGGAAGAAAAGAGAAGATGAGATGAAGAATGGAATCAGCTCAATCTATCGCGATTCTCATTCATTCACCCGAGCTTTTTGCCTCCATATTCAACATGTCAAGGAGACTTCAAAGGTTATGGTCAAATTTGAGAAAATTTAGAATTAGTGATAATTACAATTATACTCTAATCTGATTTCCAATCAATTTTATGTATATGATAATTGAATATTGGTTTGACAATATCAGATTAATTTGTGAGATTGATCTTCAAAGCAATAGGAATGTTTAATTAGAATTTCGATTTTGGTCTTCTTCTTTATTTAATTTTTGGTAGCTTGGAGTCCACGTAATGTCTCTTTCAAATAGAAAATGAAATGGGAAGAGTCTTGCATACACGTTATTGAGAAATGGAAAAAATCTTTTCATCTAAATTTCATTGCAAGGCATACCTAATTTCAGAACTATCTTCCTAATATTAACATAATTCTTCTACAAAAAGAATTAAATGAACAAAAACAAGAGTATCACTATATCTAACTACTAATGCACAAGTTAAGACTATGAAACCACTATTTCAGGGTAAAACCATGGATCTACGCTCAACGAATTCTTCTCTCTGGTTTCTGCTGTGATGACATTTTGAAGTACAAGAATTTCCCAAAGGCTTGATCCTCTTTCAACTGATCCTTTTACATGAATTGTTTCCGACCAAGGCAGACGACATTTCCAGAAGGCCCCGGGGCAACATTTATCATTTGTCGAACTTCATCGTAACAGTGGCCTGAATAAATCATTAGACCAAGAAATACTTTTTAGAATTCGGAAGTAGAAACTATGGGGCAGTAACAGAAGACTTCCCCTGGCCATTGTAGTTGATAATCCAAAATTAGATTTTTGAGGAACAAAATTTGCTTGACAATGTGAAAAATGGCAATACGTCCCCAAAGAAAATTATTTCTCTTCATCTGAACTAGAATCATTCATCCGTCGCTCTGCAATAGCTGGGAATAAACGCTGGCGAAGATCAGGAGAGGGTTGTTGGCGGGGATCAGAGGAAGATGATCCAGTAGATCCCTCTTTTTTTAGTGTTTTTGCAGATCTCTTTTGTGCCTCACTCACCTCTTTGCATACCTTGTCTAAAATGATCAAAAAGTCCCTTACTATGACAAACAATCGTATACCCTCATCCTTCCCTGCTTTCCCATGGAAATAATCACCAGTGCTCTTCACCAGATTAATAATTCTCTTATCTTCCTCCAACAACCACATGACATCGACCTCAGCATTCTGAACAAAACTTTTTAATGTTTCATGGAATCCACTAATTTCCTCTGAATTCTTCATATCTGAGTTCAGGAAATCTCGGGATTTTAATAGTGAATGGCCAAGTTTAGCTACAGTTCCTGTTAAGTTGTCAGCATCAATAGCTGCTGCTTTCTTCACATTTTCAAGCTCACTGCTCAAATTTGAAACCGCCTGAAGACCAAGGCTGCGGTAGTGCACTTCATCATCACACGAAATTTCCTGAAGATCATCCGTCTTGAAAATGTTGGAGCTCTTGCTCTCTCCTCTTGCTGCACGAGCAGCTTTGATACCTTCAGAACGGATTATCTCCTGAACAACAAAATGCAATAGTGTGGTCTTGCCATCTACTCCTTTTACGTCTGCTAATTTCAAAAGTGTATCAAGTTTGAATGCTTGTGCACCACCACGGAAAGTGCCATCATTCATGCGATTGCCAGTTTTAAGAACAGCTTCCAGAAGCTTCAAGAATAGTCGGCTATTTCGGAGTTCCTTACACGCAACCTATGTATGACATCAAGAAGGCATTCAAAATAGATAGTTGTTAGAGCAGACGTGCCAAGAACCATGAGAAGTTATAGACACAGCTGCAAGTAGTAAAACAGAATAATACAAGAGATGCAAGTTAAAAGACTAATGTCTTACCTCCAGAGTTTCAAAGGATTCCTTCGTGGTAGTAACTTCCTCCTGAAGAGAACACATGAAAAGCAGTGCTTCCATTCGTTTAAAAGCATATGGAATGTCAACCAAGGCTTTAAGAAACCGCTCAGCAGGCCCAAGTTGAGAAAGTTCACCACTGAACAACCTAAGCTTCAGCTCTTCATCCGCTGTTGGTGCCATCTTTAACAAAGTTTGAAGAAGTTCCACAGGAAGTTCATTCCCTAATTTATTTAAAATAGGTTAGATTACCATGCCCATAGAAAACCCTGACAGAATAGTAACACTAATTTAGCAGTCATAGGGAAAAATGAGTGGCTCGCTGCTAAAAGCTGTGTAAAATATAAAAATAAAATAACCTTTTACACATATTGAGCATATTTGAGCATCATTATGTTGAACCACTGATCCGAAGAGTTTAGGCTTAAGATAAAGGATCAACAATAAAAATTAAGTTATAACACACTCCCAAAACATACAAGGTTGAATCTAATCAAGAGATTCCTCATGTGGATACAAACACAGGTACACTTGGGGGTAATCCGGATTCAAACTCATAATGCCCAGTAATGGCAATATCTTCATTTTTATAAAAATGATACAATAATTGATTATCTTTTGAGAGTTAGAATGGAGGCCATTGGCATATCAACTTAAATCTGTATGTTGAATGTAATGCTAATCTTCAGCATCTCAATTACTAGGCATCAGCAAAGTATTAGATGTATGAAGTGTTTTCAACCAATTCTTTTTCCCAAATAATGTGCAATTTATTAAGAGGAACCAACTCAAATCATTGTAAAGAGTTAAAATTGAGCTGTCATTAATATTCACAAAGATCACTTCCAGACAGCATCACTAACACAAACCAGCTCAGTATAATATGATACTTTGAAATTCCTAAATAGCAAGCATTTACTAAAAGAACTTATGTATCAGAACCTCCATCGGTTTACTTATATTTAATGATGTTGGCTTGTAGTATTAAGTCAATGGAGAAAACAAACCATATGTTTAACAAATAATCATTTACTACGTCTAATTCACTTGCAAGTTTTATATTGGCATTTTATTTTTCCCTCTTCCTTTTCGTTTCTGCGTAAAACACACAAACATCTGCAGCCACGATTTCAGATCTCTCTTGCATTCTCTGACACAAACAACTTGACAAAGATTTGCTGAAAGAGAAGAAAAAAAAAAGTGGAGAGAAGCCAACCTTCAAGAAGTGCATCACGTACTTCTTCCATTGTCACATTTAATGCCCGGAGCATAATTGCTAAGTTTTGCGCCTTTTTGGGATCAATGATCTGAATATACTGGGGCCCCTGATCTACGGAAGAAGACTCTCTCTTGCCTTCATTTTTCTTTTTATCATTGGATGCATACCCGAACAAAGTTTCTATCATCTCCTCATTGAATCTGTGTAAACAGTATACTACAATCAGCAGCTAATAAAAACTCAGACATTTTCTGGGCTGACCAAAAGACAAAATATATTCAACGGCAGTAGATAGAGAGCAAGAGAGGGAGGGAGGGGAAGAGAGAGAATTTGCGACTTACTGGAATGATCCTGATTTAATCTGATGCCAAACCATTGAATTGTCTGGATTGGCTAGAACTTTATCCCAGAAAAATGGCTTCAATTTGGTTTTAGGAGCATCACCATCACCCCCTGTGCCAGCTCCTTCACTGGATGATGGATGTTTTGATACAAGAGGTGGCCGAGGGGCCTTTAAACCCATTGGCATCGGTGGAGGTGGTCGAGGAGGAGCAGGACCACCCTTTGGAATTGGAGGTGGTGGTGCACCTGGTTTCGCACCAGGAGCCATAGGTGGTGGAGGAGGTGGTGGACCTGGTCTCACTCCAGGAGCCATAGGTGGTGGAGGAGGTGGTGGTGGTTTAGGGGCAGGAGGGCCAGAGGACTCAGAAGATTTTATAGGAGGTGGACGACGAGGAGCAGGAGGCCTCAGAGAAGCAGGTGGTTCAGGAGGGAGAGGTTCTGCCCTGCCTGGAGGTGGCTTCAGGGCAGGCATTCCAAGAGGTGTGGCATCAGTCCTTCCAGGGGGAGGCTTCAAACGTGGTAACACCTCTCCATTTATATTGCTAGATATGTCTAGAGAATCAGCAGAGGATTTGGTAGTACCACCAATGGCTTCTAATGCTGCAAATTTTCCATCCAGTGATTGATGACCAAGCTTCTCTACTTTAATTGAATTTCCTGGACCCAAAAGATCGAAATTTTAATTAGCAACAGATAGTATTTAAAACTAGTAGATTACACCAAAAGCATGTATCAAAAATATATAATACATACCCACAGAGTAGTCACTCATGCTTACACTGAGAAGGGGTCTCTCATCATTCCGTCTATCTCCACTATTCCTTAACCTACCACAGCAGAAAAAGAGCAATGCTGCAAGAAAAAACGTCACTGCTGCTGTCACGACTACAGCAACAATAATAGTTTTACGGCTATTACTTTTTTTATCTGCATTTATATTGCCTCCAGAACCAGAATTCGTAGATCTTTCATCAACTACAGGTGGTGGACTAGAATCAACTGGGAAAAATGGCGTTGATGAAGATTGAGAAGGAGGCGAAGGTTTAGAAACTTGTGTGGGCATGGGGCTAGGGGCAAGGGAAGGGGATGGGCCAGGGGCAAGGGCAACGGTTTCAGCAATTCTCCGACGTGATTGAGGGCGCAGTTTCTGCATAGGGGCACCAGGCCTCGGAAGTAGGAACTCCAGATACCTGGTGTACCAAGAGCCACCTTCTCTACTAACATGAAACAAAAGATTGTCCTTTCTTATACACTGTAAAAGAGTTTGCTTCAAGCAGGGATGCAGCACATTATTCAATTTCTGAATGTTCCCTTTTGTCAATGACTGACTCGTTGACTTCATCTCATTGGTGCTACCAGACGTTTCTTCTGGAAGGCATAAGTTGAGATCTCCAACAACTTCCTCCAAGTGGATCAAGTCCTCTCTGCAACTGATCCATAGTAGCTCTGCCTGAAATCAGAGAATTTTAGAACCATGATAACCAATGTAATAAGATTGTCACTCATTGTAACTTGCACTGAGTGTGATTGTATGTAAGCATAAAAACACAAGAAGCACAATCCATGATTCTTAAGGATGTTTTCTGCAACTATGTTTCACAGCCATTGCATTAATGCATCATGACAATGTGTCGTATGTAATATGCTAAAAGAAACTTTCATCATGCACTGTTACAAACTGACCCACCCAGTGCCCAGTGATGTATCATAACAGAAACTTGAAATGGCAATCTGCATAATATTGCAAACCATAAAGTTCATTAAATGAAATATTCAAGCTCTATTCTCATTGTTTAAGGTTTTACATGCACTACAATCCCATAAATACAGACCTTCTAAATAGTAAGTAAGCTTTTAGGCAGAAGTTGGGGCACAAAGATATTTCTACACATTCACAGATCATATGCCTTTGCACCATTACCTCCACTGTTTTCCATGAATGCAAATTAGTTAGTGGAGATGCCAGTTACACGAGGACTGCAAACTGTGACACCTTACACTAATTATCTTTAAATTATTTGGTGTGACAACTATCTAGTACACAAAAATTATGTTATATAACCAAATGTCAACCTTTGGCCTGTGGGTAATCTTCACAGGTGAAGTTGAATCCACCATGACAATATATGCTCATTGCTACAACATTTGTTATCTACTTCTATAAACTTGTACTATCTATTTATTTCCAAAACTTATAACTTGAAATAAACAAACCTAACTGCGCAAGAATACAAATATCACAAGAAAAAACAAAAACAAAATTTAGTCCCTTACCATGTCATTATCCACCTCTCCAGTCTCCGGATTAACTAATCTGCTGAGAAACATTTCCTCCGCGCTGGTCGTCATGTATTCTGAGGTGACCATTAATGATCCACACAATTGAACTACCAAAAAAATGAAACAAACTGCTCTCATCACACCCATTTGCTCTTGAATTATCTTTACAATCATACACAGTCCTTTTCATTTCATCGAGACCTAAACCCCACAAAGCAAGCAAAACCCTCATAAACTTCCTTCATAACACCAAAAACCCACAATAAAAGCTTCAACTTTAGAACATCTGGCACCAACCCAATTCAATATTCAATCAACAAACCCCTGAAATATACCAACTGACCACAGGTATGTACAATATTTCAGATATCACCCCCAATAAAATCAAATGAAAAGTTGAAACTGCAATCAAACTCAACAAACCAAACCAAACAAAACCCAGAATTTACTTTTGCCCAAATAGGCCAATACAGGGAATCAAATCACTTGTAAAGATAAACCCAGAAAAAGAACCAATAAAATAATTCTTCAAAGAAAGAGCTACACAAATCACCACAACCCCAAATCAAATAATAAATCAAACTTATTGAAAAAAAAAATGTCCTGAAAACCCGAGATGTAAATGTACAAAAAAAGGGATAAAAAGGAATGCCCTCTTCTCTATATGAATGAAACAATGAAACGGGTCTTTAATTTTGACCAGATCCAATCAATTACATTAGCTGTGAATGGATGTACAGGTGTTTGACCTGGAAAAGTTACAAAGAATTTTTCTTCACAGACAAGGTTTGCAGACACGCTCAAAATAATAAAGAAAGAAATATTTAGGCGTGTTTTGTGTTTTTTGTTTGGAGATTTGAGATTTGAAATTTTTGGACTTTTAGTTTTACCATAGAGAATAGAGACACCAATTCAATTTCGTGTCTTAGGATAAGTGGTGATCCATAAATGAAAATATAACATTCTAGTTTATTAGTAATATTTATTGGACTAAAATAATACAGTAAAACGTTTTGATTCAATTTGAAACTTTTTATTAATTACACTCTAGTGAGATTAATGAGTTAAATATGTTGAAATTAATCACAAGGGTTTGTCAGATGGTCAATAAAATTTATTCACTTTTTTTACATTTTAGGTTCGAACCACGTTGAGATTATCTATCATATTATGATAATATAACATACAATAAAGATTAGTCGAGATGAGTCAAAACTGATGTGAACATCTTGAATACCAAAATAATAATAATAATAATATGTTGAAATTGTTGTGCGACGTTTTCTAATAATTAAAATATTTTTGATATTCAAAATAATGAAATGTTTGAAGGAAATAATTTCAATTTTTTTGTAGTTATTGACCTACTTTTATCTATTATTCAAGTTTCAATTTTATTTTCTTAATTATGGTTGGGGGTTGGTGAGATCGTTTTTAAGAAATTATTATGAAAAAGAAGGATAATAAATTTTAGGATTTTTTTTTTTTAGTTAAATAATTCAAAAATAGTTTCCTCAAAAAGAGTAAAAGATAGCGTTGTATGTTTTCCAAATAAAATTTTCAACCTTTTTTTAATAGATATGGGTTATATTTTTTTAAATTATACAATACTTTTGATATTCATTTTTAAATCTTTAAACAAAATATAGGTTTTTTTTTTTTCAAATAAATGATGAATTACAGGCCTTTATTAACTTCTTTTATGGAAGACTCACTTTAACTTGTAAGAAATGCAATTGAAGTCCAATATTTCTTCCATGATGACGATGAAGATAAACCACAAAGTCTGCGCAAAAATCTTTATTTAGTTATTTTAATAATGTTAAGTTTACATCATTTCTATAAATAAATTTTTTTATATAAATTATGTGTTAAAAGATAATTGATTGATTTTAAATTAAAAATAAATTTTCATCAAATCATTTTTTATCACATAATGATGTAAGAGAAATAATATATAAAAGTAATGTAAATCTAATATTATTCTAATTATTTTGTCAAGAGAAATTTCTCATGTAATAGTTTCAGGCTTTTTCCTCGTATGGATTAATTTTGGACGAAATCAATGTATGTAAATGACTCATGTTGTCGTATTAAATATATGTATGCATGTATCCGCCATACTAAATAGGATAGACAATTTTATTCCCAACTAAGATTAATGAAGAGAGTATTTGTTGGCATCAATACTTTAAAAGTTGAGCACTAAACTATTACAAAATGGCTCCAGCTTTTGCTATTGCCAAAAATCCACATGGCCATCAGGCTGATACTAGCCATGCTTTTGAAAAAATAGCTCTACAGATGCAATGCACTGCACAAAGTTTCATTTTTAGTAGTCAAAAGCTTGGAGCCACTAGATATGTATATATAGAGAGGTTGCCTTTAGTTAAATATTTCATCACTATTTTATTCATTATCCTATTTTAACAAATATCAATACACATTTTTTTATAAATATTACTATCAAAATCCTATCAATATCAATATCAATATCAATACACATTTTTCTATAAATATTATTTAAATAATATCTAAATCCAATCATATTTCAAAAAATATCAATTCATATTTTTTTATAAATATTATCTAAATACTATTCAAATACAATTCACCCACTATTTACCAAATACTATTCAAAATACTACAAAATATTTAAACAAACTATCCCATAGATATTTTATATTATACGTTAAGAGGGAGAAGCTACAACAGGAATCCATCCTCAAAATATTCCTTTCATATTGCATGATAAAGCTTCCTTATTCCTTAGATTTCCGTTGCGTTAAGAAATGAAAATCCAGGTAAGCTGTTTGAATTTTCACTGTTTCCTGATTTTACACATTGGAATTCTCATAGAAGTTTCCGAGGGGCTTTAGATCATCTGCAAAGCTTATACATTTGAGCACTTTGAGTTGAATCACATGTAGGGGAAATTCTATGAAACCAAATGGTATAACTATTGGATGAGGATTCACAGTTATAGTATAGAAGCATCATAGAATGACCCTTGAATTAGATAGATTAATTTAGTGGTAGCCAGATGGGATGGAAGGAAAGCTAATCTGTTTGCCATAATTCATTTGGCAATGAGAAAGGCCTAGAAGAAAAATATTCCTTTTTGGCTTTACAGCCCTCTAAATATTCCAAGAGAATTTGTCTATTGCTTTTAACTAAAGGCTTTTTCTTCAGCACTATAAGAACCAACATAGCCACAAAATTCTTTCCAGGAAAGTTGAGGTTTTTTTTTTTCAGTTTTGTGGTGTGTCTAGCCTGGAATGACTAGTTGCATTAAGCTTGAAGTTCATACAGAAGATCATACTCCACATAAATGGTGTGTTGCATTGGGTGAAGAGGTGTTCAAAAAATTCCTGTCACAGGGAAATCCAACAGTGCATAAGGTATTCGGTGATGGCTCTCTGTTCAGTCCATTGTTGTTTGGAAAATTCTTTGACCCTTCTGACGCCTTTCCTCTCTGGGAATTTGAGTCGGATATCTTGTTAGCTCATCTCCGGAGCACCAGCCAGACAACCGTTGATTGGTTTCAGACTGACCAAGCTTATGTACTCAAAGCAGAACTACCAGGTATTTTTTTCTTTTCTAATCTTTAAATAATTTTCTTACTAAGTTTCACATAACAATCTGCGATTAAGGAGTTGAAGCCTTTTTCCCTAACTTGTAAAAAGAAAAAAAAATTGGCAACATGGTTTCTAAATGCCCTTCATTTGATTGTTGAAGCAGGAGTTGGGAAAAATCATCAAGTGTTTGTCGAAAATGGGAAGATTGTGGAGATAAGTGGGCAATATAAGCCGCAAAGAGAGTCAAAGACGAAGGATTGGAGAAGTGAGAATTGGTGGGAATATGGACATGTGAGGAGGCTTGAGCTGCCAGAAGATGCAGATTGGAGAAAATTAGAAGTATATGTGAGTAACGACATACTTCTAGAGATTAGAATCCCCAGGAACCCTTCAGGTTGTGATATCTCCCAAAGAAATACTGCACCAGCCAAAAATTCTGAATCCATGTAATTATCAGATGGGTGATACAACACTTCTAATTAAGAAATTTTCAAGTTTTACACAATGGAATCTTTTATTTGATTACTATATATAAACTATATACATCTATATTTACATTATTTCATCTTCCTTGCAAACATCCTGATTATACGAACTTCCATCTGCTCTCGTACCTGAAAATTTTCTCGATCTTTACTTATTTGTACGGAAAATCTAGATAATCCAACTCTAGCAGCTGGCCATGGAAACTTGATTGTGAAGGGATCATGATGGAAAAGAAAGCATTTGTTCGAGGCATGCAATGAAACTGGAAATCCTGAAAGAATTTACATTATTCCAAGTTAGATGGCATCAATTGCCTGCAGCTCTAATTTTGCTTTTTGTTTGTGTAATCAATTGATTGGAGATTAGATATGTTGAATGAACGGAAATAGAAGAGAATAGATGCTGTTCCACCTTATTGTGGACTACTTTTAATGGGTGGCCTTCCAGCTTTAGAAATAACGTGCCTGGAAAGCAAGTATTCTGCTACGATCATCTGAAGATAAATTAAAAAACTCCCTTAAAGTTGTAATGATAGTCAAAGAAAATTACACAGATTCACACTGAATTCTAGCTAACTAATATCAATCATTCAATTTTGTTGCTGGCCTCTCAAGAACTGATGAGAAAAAAATATACATGAAAGCTAATTAAAACTGAATTTTAGACTCAATCAAACTTTATAAAAGATCCTATTTTTACCATGTCTAAAATATATATTGTATACCATCTATTAAATCATGATTCAGTTGATATGAACTCACCATGCTGACCATATATGAGACCTTGTTAAAATTACTGAAACTGGATCAAAAGGGAATTTTGTCAATTCTATTGGTTTATAACAACATTTGATCATTATGTGAAAAGAATATTATGAATAAAAGCTATATACAAACAACATAGTTTATATGATTTCTAATAATTAATGGACTTAATCTAAATTAAGGATATTTTGTGGAGGTAGGGATGAGCATGGTTAAAGGATAGAATCAGAACAGAAACCGATCCACGTAGGGTAGGTTCCGATTCCAAATTTTGTGGAACTGGTCCTATGCGGATCTGATTCCGGTTCCTCCACTTCAGGAACTAGACTGTAATAGGGAATCGGAACTGAGGTCCAGGTATTCAGGGTGTATTTATAATTTTTATAAATTATTAGGAGTGTATTATAATTTTTAACGGTACATTTGTCATTTTTTAGACTATCAAAGGGTATAATAATTTTACAGGGTATTCGAAACCAAAACTGTAACTGGAACCTGTGTTATAGGTTCCGGTTTTGGGTATCCAAGAATCGGAACTGATCGGTTCCAATTCCTTGGAATTGAGCTGGGTACCTGGACTCGTTTATCCATATTTGGAGGCATATTTTTCATTAAATTTTACATTCAGGCCCTCCTAGTGTATATAAATAAAATAAGATAGAATATATAAAACTGAAATTAATAGCAACACAATGGGGATGTAGCTCAGATGGTAGAGCGCTCGCTTAGCATGCGAGAGGTACGGGGATCGATACCCCGCATCTCCATTTTTGTTCAACTTTTTAAAATTATGCAATCTATTACAGCAGGCCCATTAACAGTTAAAGGTATGGAATTTTGTAATCTATTACAGTAGGCCCAGTCATGATTAATAACATTGGGTAATTCTAGGATACTGCCACATAATCTTATTAGAATTTAATTAACTAAACCCATAATTAGTGGGCATAGGTTAATCATACAAGTAAATCTTCGGTGCTTCTAGGTGATTCCAATCCATCACATAATGAATATTGAGTAGGCCCGTTACATCAATCATATAATAAAATCTTGGATCCAATATTCCAATGGTGATTCATTCCATTCAATGTATACAATTTTCCATAAATACACATAATTGTTTTCACAACATTCCATTCTTTTCGCTTCTTTTTCAGGCCAACCCAATTGCTCCAAACCATTGGGGCCCAAAATCTTTGGAAACCACTAGTGGCACTAGCATATATTTGTAGTTATGTCAAGGAGTTTATTAATTAAGCACAACCGGCCACCACGCCACAGGCCACAAGATTCCAAACTTATAAAACTTCGCCATGTGCTTTCTTACCTTGGGAATTTCATGCACAAATTGCCCAAGAGCAACAGACAGGATTAGGATCTGGGAGACTAGGACTTCATTATTATTAATTTGACTAAACGACTTTTTCTCACCCAAGGTTTGCCTTAATGACTTTCCACCCTAAAAGTTTTAAAATATCATTTTTTCACCTAAAGTTTATATTCTGTTAATACTCAAAATACACTTTACTTTCTCAGCCAGTATTCAACGAGTTACCAAGAGTCAGGGTAAGAGAGATGTTATAAAGTGGAGGTCAATGGATCGAATGGTAGTGACCGATTACATATTCACCGCTAGAATCAGTTAGAAATCAGTTAAGAACATGAAACTCTATTTTTATGATGACTGATAATTGATGAGAAATCAGGTGTCAGAATGAGAGGTGTTTTGTAGATAGGAGACTGGAGATTCATATGGTGGTGAAGGAGAGAATTTTTGTCATCGGAATCGACTTTGAGTAGAAACAGAATATTAATTTTGAGTGAAGAAGTGATATTTTGAAACTTTCTGGGTGATAAATTGGAGGCCAACGTCGAGTGGGGAAAAAGTCGTTTACTCTATTAATCTTCCTCATTAATCCAAGGAATATGACAGACACTCACTGATCTCCACATTCAAAGCCACATAATTTGACTGATTATGTGATTCCCAATTCAATATTTTTCTCAACTACTCATTTTAATAGTGAGATTAATCATTGATTAAGTAAAAGGATTAAAGAATCATTAAAGACAAATCATCACTCCTTTTAACCATTAGATCATGAGTTTATCAAATCTTACATATAAACAAATTTATGTTTACTGACTTTATGATATAACAATTGTATTATACCACATTAATCCAATTTTATGTTTCCAAATTGTGGCAAACAGTTCTCACTTTGCATCCAAATAGTAGCTTTCATCATCTTTACGCTGAACCAAATGATAGATATATCATATATGAAGACCACAAGATTGCTTGAAAAAGAGGCAATTTCTCTAATCATGTGGCATAATTTTTTTCAATATGCAACGACTGATTTAACACATATAATCTTTGATTGGCCATTCATAACTCTACCGACAAAACGTTTGCTTTCACTAATTGCCAATTACCTAGAAAAGGGCAAGCCATGGACATCAAGAATCCTCTTTCTAAGAAAGATGTCAGGTCTCTGTTCCATTAGGTATAGCAGAATTAAATCTGCATTTAAGCTGGAAAGTGACCACATTCTCTCTTACCATCTCAATCCGTCTAACCCTCTTTTTATTTTTTTGTAATCGAAGATTTTAGGATTTGTGAAGTTAGCGAATAGCGATCGGACATTTATCTTTTATGTGCATCATATTAAAACTTTCAGAACATATCTAGACTGGAGATTGACTTTATATATACGTAAGGTATTAGAAGTTTTATGGATAAATATATATATGGGTAAATAAAGAGGAAGGGTGGTGGAAAATGACGGCATGAATAAAACTGAGGAGCAGAACCCAAATAGATATGCTAACTACTGAGATGGTTACTTTTAACTCTTTCTGTACTTGTTTTTACCTTACCCTTAGCCATTGAAGAAAGAGTGAAGAAAAAGTTTTCCCGGAAAGTAAAAAGGAAAATTCTTGACACCCATTTGACGCAAGAAAAAAATACTTGTTTATTTCTTCACTAGTGGTAAAGTTTGTGGCAGCCTTTATTTGGTGTAGTAACAAACAACACAAAGACAAAACCAATAAATAAATTTGCACCTTTTCTTTAGTTTAAGGCTTTTGGAGAGGAGAGTAGTATTTTAAAAAAAAATTATAGTTTATGATTTAGGTAAGAATTTGCTAGAAAATATTACACTCAAATTTCAAATATATTTATGCATTTTTTTTAGGGATGAGCAAATCTGAATACCCGGTCCAATTCAAAGGAATCGGAACCGATTGATTACGATTACGGTTCCAGTTCCGGATACCCTGCAAATTTATATACTTATGATAGTCTAAAAAAATGATAAATATACCCATAAAATTAAATACACCCCAATAGTTTATAAAAATTATAAATACACCTTGGGTATCGGACCTCGGTTTTGATTTTGATTCCTAAAGTGGTGGAACCGGAACAAGAACCAATCCTATGTGAGCCGGTTCTGTTTCCTACCTAGAATCGGCATGTAGGTACCTGCTGATTCTAGTTCTACCCTTTAGCCATGCTCATATCTAATTTTTTTTTCTTTTAGCTTGACATTGTCAAGTCAATAAGTCATTTTCTTAGATAATATATATATTTGTTAATTAATTTCTTAATTAGTTGTAAAGATTTATAGTATCTTTTATTTTTGCAGGTGGCTAACCACAAAAAAAAAAAAAAAAAAAAAAATGTTAAGTGGTGTTGCGGTCGTTGAAGTTGTTGCCGGCCAATGTCCAATTTAATTTAAATTTTATCTTAAAATTAGGTTATCCAAATTCTAAGCATGTAAGTTGTAACCCTAATAAAAAATTAATATTTTAAAATTCTATTTTAGGAATAACTAAGTTTGTGAATGAGACACTTGGGGACTTCTAGTGAAAGGGCAGCAATGACCAAATCTTATTTTTCTTTTCATTTTTTAATGTTTATAATTATATAAAATATTTCTTTATTTCACTAAATTATTAGCAACACTTGAATGTGGGTGGATATTAAATTCTTACCTTGTTTCATAAGTTCCCACATAAATATTTGGGAGAAAATATTAGTAAATCATACTTACAAAAGTCCACACATCTTGGATACCCTAGATTTCTTTAGGGCCACATGCCTTCATGTGAAATTTATTTTTTATTGCAAGGTAAATCTAGTTATATTATTATTTTGAGCCTTTAATATAGTTAAATAATAATCATATTCCATTATTCAATCTAAACCCAACTTAAAAATGCATTTTTATTTTTATAATTCAATGAAAATTCTTCGATTTTATATGATTTAAGTGCACCGAATGAGCATACGTATCCATCTTATTAAGAGGTATTTTAACCTTTTTTAAACTTGTTAGATCAAGATCTAAAGAATACTCAGAACAATATGGTTTCAATAATTTAATTTAGCAATGATTACTATTTTGATAACGTTATTGTTATGATTAGCATTCGTGTTTGAATTTGTTTACTATAGTAACTTATGAACCACGCTCATCAAACAAAAGGAATCTTCTATGTAACAAAATTATGATACAACTAATCAGTTGTGGCACGAGCATATAACATATACAATGAACGATATTATGAGATTGGTTGGTTATGCTTACATTCTTTATAACTCAGTTGTAATTCGTTATAAAGAGTTTTTCTTCATTAAGCAATGGTACTAAACTCCATCATACAAAAAACGATATAAACGGTGTAAGGGCAATATAGTCATTACAACCAATAAACAGGCTTTTCCAATATAGTATACCGCCAGCTCTCATTTCAAAAACAGAATTTAAAATTCAAAATTAACGGTAGAAAATTAATATCATTTTACCAAACTGACCCTACGACCTTTTAGTTAATTTAATATCTAAAAAATTATTATTTCACTGTCTGTCTCAGTAGCAGTAGAGAGAGGAGGGGCGCTTGTTCACTTAATCCATCATTCGTTCATCTTCCTGATCGTAAAAGTAACGGCTGTGATTTGCGTCGGTAGCTTTGAGTGCAATCCATGGCCCCACTACTCTGAGGAACCAAATTCTTCATCTCTCTCTTTCTTCAAAATGGCTTCTAATAACCAGAACAGGCCTCCATTACACAATAACAAAACAAAACCCAGCGCTTCCTCCAATGTAAGCTTTCTTGTCCTTTTCCTTTTTAATTAATTTTAACCACTGGGTTTGCTTCTTTATGGTCTCATTGTTAGTGGGTTCTCTTTGTTTTGTTTTTTTTTTTTTTTTTTTTTTTTTAAATATTGCGGTCAAAGATCAGTTCTTTCTCTAGTGCATTCTTGGTTTTTTTTTTTTTGAAAAAAAATGTGTTTTTGTTCAAGACTGATGGGTTGTTTCTGAACTTTTCTTTTTCTTCCCTCTAAATCTTTGTTTTTATTGTGAATGTGTTAAGAAAAAGTGCAATGGTGATGAGGTGAATTGGGATAAAGAAGAGAAATTTGGAGAAAAAATGGTTGGGACGCCAAATAACGGGAGGCTCCGGCAAGCTTTTTCAGTGGTAAATGGGGTCCAAGATCTTGGCCCAAATAGCAACCCGGCTAGCATTGCGGGTTCTGAATGTGGTATTATTGAGTTTACAAGAGAGGATGTTCAAGCTTTGTTGAATGAGAAAATGAAATACAAGAACAAGTATAATTACAAGGTGAGTTGATACTTGAAATGATCCCTTTTGTTGTTTATGATGGCATATATTTTTTTTTAAACTTGGATTGCTTGGTTTGGGAATTTCAGGAGAGATGTGAGAATATGATGGAGTATATTAAGAGGCTTAGGCTCTGCATTAGATGGTTTCAAGAGCTGGAGGGAGACTATGCATTTGAGCTTGAGAGGTTAAGAAATGAATTGGAAATGAATGAACAAAAATGCGCAGAGTTGGGTATGATTGATTGATTTTTTTTTCTTTATTCTTTTTACATTTTTGTTTAGGCTGTTTGTAAAAGCAAGTTGATGTGCTTGATTGTAGAGCTGGCAAAGACAAACAAAGAGGAGGAATTGAATTTGATAATTGTGGAGTTGAGAAAGAATTTTGCTTCTTTAGAAGAGAAACTTGCAAAAGAAGAATCAGATAAGTTGGTAAGACTGCTAGTATTAAATCTAGTATGAGTTGTGAAATTTTGTCTTTCTGATTTCTGTTAAAGAAAGTGATTCATTTTTTTCGCGGGACATTAACAAATAGGCTGCAGTGGATTCCCTTGCAAGAGAGAAAGAGACTAGAGCTAATATTGAGAGATCACATGCCTCTCTCTCAGAAGACCTGGGGAAAGTTCAAGAGGAGCTTCAGAGTGCTAATCAGAGGGTACTGCAACGAATCTAATTTGTACTCTTTGAAGTTCTCATGTGCCATATTTTTCCTTTCCTCTTGATTTTCTTGAAGTTCTCATGTCCCATATTTTCCCTTTCCTCTTGATTTTGGTACAAATTTGTTCCGGTTAATGTGTTAATTTGGATTTGTTGAACACTGCAGATATTATCAGTTAGTGATATGTACAAGCTATTACAGGAGTATAACTCAAGCTTGCAGCATTACAATACTAAACTCCAAAAAGATATTGATGCAGCTCATGAAAATATTAAGCGTGGAGAGAAAGAGAAAGCTGCTATAGTGGAGAACCTCAGCACCTTAAGGGGTCAATATAAATCATTGCAAGAGCAACTTTCTTCATGTAAAGTGAGTTTCTATTCCTGGATGAACCATATTCTGCTGCTTAGTTTAGGCATGATGATATATGGAATGGTTTTTACAATATGCTGTGAAGTGTATATACCTCTAGGTTATTTCTGCCTTTACCTTTGAGTTGAAAATTGGATTGTTTTATCTTCATTTTCTTTTAGTACTCATATTCCATCTTGACATCTTTTAAAATCTTTTAGGTTTCTCAAGATGAGGCTATGAAACAAAAAGATGCTCTGGTGCATGAAGTTGCTTGTCTTAGGGTAGAGCTCCAACAGGTCAGAGACGATCGTGATCGCCAACTTTCGCAAGTGCAAGCTTTAACGGCTGAAGTAGATAAATATAAGGAGTTGGCAACAAATTCAAGCGAATTAGAGGTTTGTTTTACCTTGCCATTTGATTTGCACTCCGTTGGGAGCGTCTTATGCATTTCCATTTAATAGTGCCTTGAGATGTTGGACTCCTTTTACAGACAAGATGTTTGTCACAAAGTAACCAGATAAGGATATTGTCGGATCAGCTAGCCGCTGCAGAGAATAAATTGCAGGTTTTTTCATCAAGTCTTTGGACTATTTTCCATGTATATTATGTCATGTCTTATTCTATTGGTTGAACTTATTACATTTATTGCCCTCTAGATGTCTGACTTATCTGCATTGGAGACGAAAACTGAATTTGAAGGGCAAAGAAAACTCATAAGTGAGTTACGAAATCGGTTGGAAGATGCCGAATGTAAACTTATTGAAGGAGAGAAGCTACGCAAAAAATTACATAATACCATATTGGTAATGATCGTTTGCAATATTTTCCTTTGTCAATGCAAAGCATTTACTGAAAAGGATTTTCTTATGTTACAGGAACTTAAAGGTAACATCCGCGTATTTTGTAGAGTGCGACCCCTTTTGCCTGATGATAGTTGCAGCACTGAGGGCAGAGAAATATCATATCCTACATCTACTGAAGCCCTTGGAAGGGGCATTGATATAATGCAAAATGGTACGTCTCTAGCGGAATAACCACTGAGTTTTTGCTTGCTATACTGCTCTTTTAATTATTCAAACTGAATTCTTAAAAATAAAACTCATCTCATTGCTATATCTTTATCAGGACAAAAACATTCTTTCACCTTTGATAGAGTGTTTATGCCTGATGCACCTCAAGAGGATGTCTTTGTCGAGATTTCTCAACTTGTTCAAAGTGCTCTTGATGGTTATAAGGTGATTTATATCTAGCTCCAAGATTTACTCTTACCCTTTAGTCAATATATAAATATGTTTGTGCAAAGCAATTTCGTCATTTATACCTCTGTGTTACATTGGATATCAAGTTTTCTTTTCAAAGTCATTTCTTGCAATCTTTATAGGAAACTTTTTATGTTATTTCCCTATTTTCTTCCGAGGCTTGATATGTTCCCTGTGTTCTGTATACATGTTACATCTTGTTTTGAACTGTACTTTCTGTTAAACTTGACTCTATACTGAGCAATCTTTGATTAGTTGATGCAGTCTCTTTATTAGAAGGGAAATTCATAAATATTCATGTGGCATAAACTTTACTTTGTTATGCTATTTTTACCCTGCATACCTCTGTATTCCACAGCTTTAAGAGATGTTAGTTTTTCTTTTCAGGTTTGCATTTTTGCATATGGCCAAACAGGTTCAGGTAAAACCCACACCATGATGGGCAAACCTGGACATCCAGATCAAAAAGGTCTAATACCACGCTCACTTGAACAAATTTTTCAAACTAGGCAATCTCTTAAACCTCAAGGCTGGAAATATGAGATGCAAGTAAGCAGTAATATCTAACTGTTGTTGGTAGTTTTGCTCTTTTGTTTGAGTGGTTGACCAAAACATTTTTCTTTTCACTTTTCACAAACATCAATAGGTTTCAATGTTAGAAATATACAACGAAACAATCCGTGACCTGTTAAATCGAGATGGAACACGGACAGAAAATGGTGCTGCTGGAAAACAATATGCCATTAAGCACGACGCAAACGGAAACACACATGTTTCTGACCTTACCATTGTGGATGTCTGCAGTACTAAAGAGGTTTCATATCTTTTAGATCGGGCTGCACATAGCAGGTAACTAGTTTAGATATGTTGTTTGACTAGTGATGTCCATATATTAAGAGAAAAGTCTCAAAGCATACTAGGGTGGCTTTTTTCTATTGCTTTTTATTGAGTTCTATGTTTTACCTTTTTTATGTGTGCTTCTAATTGTTTTTTTAATAACTAATCTTCTTAATTTTACTGATGTTTGTTACACATGATGAAACATTTGGCATGATTTCCATTGTTGGATGAGATAGAATATAATAAATTTTATAATAAGGGAATTAGATTATAATGTGATTTTTTAAGTTGCATCATCCTAGTTTTCTTAATTCATTTGCTTCAATTTAAAAACTTTGTATTTGTTTTATCAGGTCTGTAGGCAAGACCCAGATGAATGAGCAATCTTCAAGAAGCCATTTTGTTTTCACATTGCGGATATTTGGTGTTAATGAGGTATAACACCCTTATGCTAGTGACATCCACTAATATGTATAGATGCTGATTTGCTCTCTCTTATGTGCTGTCATCATAACTTTTAATATGTCTTATTAATTAGCTGTTTATTTATTGCCCATTAGAGTACTGAACAACAAGTACAAGGTGTGTTGAATCTAATCGATCTTGCTGGGAGTGAACGTCTTTCTAAGAGTGGATCGACTGGGGATCGACTGAAAGAAACTCAAGTACTTGAACATATTGCTATAAATTCACTTTTTCTATTTTTGTTAATAGTTATCCGTTTTTAGGCTAATGAATTTTTCTTTTAAATCTTTGACAATTGTGTTCAGGCAATTAATAAAAGCTTGTCATCATTAAGCGATGTGATATTTTCCTTGGCAAAAAAGGAGGACCATGTACCATTTAGGAACTCAAAGCTCACTTATCTGCTTCAGGTAATTGTTTCAAAGGTTTACCTAAGGATAAATGATGGTTGTGTTAGATTTTTCGCTCTATAACAGTGTCTGATTTCTTATCTTTCCTAACTTAATGCAGAAAAACAAAAATTTTCATGTCATAGTGATATCGCTAGTAAACCTTTGAGGATAATTTAGTTAAAACTTCACTTTCTGAGGCATGCAATCACCATTGCCAAAGGAAGACAGGAAAAAAGAACAATGCCTCTACTTTTAACAACTCTTATCACCTTATTATTAAACAAGTAAAAAAATACATAAAAGAACCTTGTAAAATTTGTAATTTGATCTTTCAACTACCAGTGCGTATAACTTGGTGTGCATGAAAGATTCAATAGACTATGGCCTGAAACAATGAAGATCCTTTCTCTTTTCTAAATTTTGTCCTTTGTATTGGTGGATGAATTGCAACTTTGACTAGCAAAAATGTGCAGAATAAAAGATACCTACATTTTGAATTTCTTATATCTTTTAGTTGGCTCTGGTTCATTCTTAATTATAAATGATGTTTCTAATTTTCTTTGAATTAACAGCCTTGTCTGGGAGGGGACTCGAAGACATTGATGTTTGTAAATATCTCTCCTGAGCCTTCCTCAGTGGGTGAGTCACTATGTTCACTCCGGTTTGCTTCCAGGGTTAATGCTTGTGAGATTGGAATACCTCGACGCCAAACTAACACGCGGTCTTCAGAGTCTCGCTTGAGCTACGGCTAATTTCTGATATAACACAATCCTGAAGGATTAATCTTCTTTCTATTTGTGGCTATATGCCTATATGTATATCTATATCTCTAGTAACAATGAACCAAGAGTTTATTGTGATTCTAACATGAGCTGCTTGTATTTGTATATAAAAGAAATCTTTTGTTTTATATCATTAAAGAGACTGTCCTCTCAGTGTATTACTTCTGATATTCACCATTCTAACATTTGATTCACAAAATTCAGTGTATCATTGAACAATACTTTCTATGTTAATGTATAGGCTTGTTTCTTCAATCTTGCCTTATCGAAATGGTTCATATCTTTAACTGTAAATTGTAATCAAACTCACAGCACAAATTAAGAAGCATTAGCAAACAAAGACAAATATTTGGGAACAAAAGGTAAGTTGATCCTGCAATGCTCAGATTTATTGCAATCACCTGAACAACCAGACTGATTTTTGCCCACATACGAACAGTAGATTCTGCAGATTTATCCCATACGATCCATAACCTCTTGAAGAATAGCAGTTGTGGATGCATAATATGATTCTGTCTGCGGGAAGTTCTTCGTCCTCGCAGCATCTTCAAGCTGTTAACACATTGAGAATTTAACATTCACAAATTAGCTACTTAAAAGTTTCAATCTTTAAAAGGGTACTGAAGTTTTACATATACGAGTTCATTTACCTTCTCAAAGTTGTCAAACAATCTGTTGGCCAAATCAGTCAGAGGCTGCTTATCACTCCCTGCCGCTGCCGAGATAACTTTGTCAAAGTCATAGTACATGAAAGTGGATTTGAGTCTCAAATACTTCCTCACGTAGTTAAGTGTATCAGGTGTAACCAAATCGGCCATTGCCAGGAGATCAAATGCATATTTCTTTAGCCTATACATGCTACCTTTGACTCCAATATTTGCCATATAGATTCCTTTCTTTAGAAAAGAACGTGTGCCAGTTTTCTCATTTGCAATATCTGTATTTAAAGCACACAACTATAAGCAATTTCTAATCAATCAACAATATGAGAAAAATTGCTTCTAAAATTGCTTACTGTTGTATATTGGAGGAATAGGTAAAGGGCCAGTGATCCAGAAACCATTGTCTTCAGCAAGAGAGACTCCACTGCTAGTAGTAGTTGCAGTAAGTGCTATAGAAACAAGGCCTAATGCCACTCTTCTTGTAGTTTGTACTGGTTGTTCTTGCAAGTTTTCTGTTTTGTTGCCTGAAAAACTAATTGTTTTAGCTCTCTTTTGGGGTTTTTGAAATCTGGGAAGCTTTGGTATGGCTGGTAGGGTCTCAGAAATACCATTTAAGTTAGCTAAATGAGCCATTGCAGAAACCTTTTGTGTGAGAGTGAGAGTGTTGAGCTTTTGATAGACTGAGAATTTACTTAGTTTCAGTTATATCCGTTTGGAAAGAGTTGGTTACTACTGACCACCAGAAGGATATCCTTATTGAGGATAGTATTGTCATTTGGTCAGAGCCAACTTTGAGTTCCAAAACTTCTCTAATATGCGCCTTTGTTTCCTTATATTTCTTTCAACGTATGATTTTTCTTAGTTTTGCTTTGCAAGCCCAAGTTCGAGCCCGGAAACTGGAGCCCCAATTGAATGTTACAATCTTTGAGAAATGAGAAACAATGCATCTTTGATCATGAAAGTGCCTACCAGAGGGCTCAAACCCCAAACTTTGTTGGAACAAACTACAAGTCTAATCAGTTGGCTAAACTCTCTTGAGTTCCCAGTTACAATTGGTACTCATTATTCTTTACTTCCACTCGCATATTCAGTTATATTGTTTAATGAAAAAGGAGAACTTGCTAATAAGTTCAAAGACATATCACAGTCATACTGTTTCACCTCAATATGCTGATCACAAGCTGCAAACAGGATGGTGATAAGGATTATTTATCCTTAATCATTGATGTGGACCTAGTTACAGACAAAAGGAACGACGAGTCTACAGAAGCACAATTTCATTGACATTTGTGCCAATAGAAAAAGGATCCTTAGTTGTTGTAGACTAAACTTCTAATGGATATGGTTGGCTCAATCCTAAAGTTAGCAGTTTCCTAAAAATCTCTATCCTCTAAAGCCTGGATTTTGACATATTTTAGCTCATAATCCACAGAAAAATTATGCCATATTTTTCAGAGAAGGAAAATCTGCGGAAGACGAATATAAATACATGTTTGGTAGAAACGAACATGTATTTATGGCATAATTTTTCTGCCGATAAATTATTAAGATATCAAATATGAATCAAATCAGTTCATGATCATGGTGACCACAGAATTGAATAACGCATAACATCTTTTACTTATAATAAATTAGTAGGTACCGAAAGTGGGTCCTTTGATACTTAATTTCGTCAATTTATTACATCTTATCTACTCAAAAAATAATAAAAACAAGCAAACAGTTCCTGTATTAATAAGTTCCTTAGCAGAAAAAGCTCTACAGTTTTCTCCTTCTTCCTCAGAAGAAGAAGTGCTAGAAGAAGAAACAAGAAAGGGAAAGAAAAAAAATGGAAGAGAATGGACAGTTAAAGAAGTCTAGAGTTGTGAAAGTAGACTCAAAGGAATCATGGGATTTCTTTATCAGTCAAGCTTCTAATCAAGGCAGCCCTGTGAGTGATTTATTTTGTTGCTATATGTTTATGCACTAATTGCAAATAATCTGATAATGTTTGGCAACTTGTTTACAAGATAAAGTTTCTTATTAACCATGCATAAGCTGCATATATATCAGCTTCAATTTATTTTCTCCTTCTGCAAATTGCAGGTTGTAATACATTTTACTGCTGCATGGTGCATGCCTTCAGTGGCCATGAACCCTTTCTTTGAAAAACTGGCCTTATCATTCCAAAATATCCTCTTTCGTGTGGTGGATGTTGATGAGGTGAAGGTTAGTACATGTTTAATATAAATTTAATACAAATTAATTTATTGTTTTCAAAGTGTTTTTGTATAAAGATGCTACTCTTTTTAATTGCTTTGATTATCTAAAATATATATTGTTCATATCATAACAATGGCTTCCAAAATCCCATTATTCATTTAGAATCTTAAATTATTTTTTCTCTTAAACTTCATATCTGATAATTTGATTTCTTGTTCAATTTCCCAGTAAACTAACAGGTTTTTCCTCTTGGTTTTAACAGTGTCGGTAGCTTCACTCTTGGTTTTATTTTACTTAAAAAAAGAAGGCAATTGCATCGATCTCTGTTGATTGAAGAGGGAATCAAGTCCATGTGACAACAATTTAATAAAACTGCATACAAAACTTTTGTTCTTATCATGTCAAACATGATACTGCATGTGATTTTATTCTTTTCATAATTTTTTTTACAGTATTTTCATTGAAGCCAAGGTCAAAACTTATCCATAGATCATTTGTCAATTAAAAAAATACAATAACCTAAAATAAAAATAAAATAAACACCTAACCTTTTATAAATTAAATTATCTCTGCTTAGGAGGTGGCAACCAAGATGGAGATCAAGGCCATGCCCACCTTTTTGTTGATGAAGGGAGGAGCTCAAATTGACAAGCTTGTAGGAGCTAATCCAGAAGAAATTAAGAAAAGAATCAATGGTTTCATCAACTCCATGAGTTAAAATGTGGATAAATTTTGTGTTCAAGATTTATTAGATTTTGTAAATAAGATATGGGTTGTTTTTTTATTTTTTATTTTTATTTTTGTGGGTTAGTTGTTTTGATGGGTATTGTATAAATAAGATTTTAATTTCTTAATTACTTGTTTGCTTAATGAATTTGAAAATTTGAGTTCTTTTATGAGAAGGGATCGGAAAACATCATCTAAAATGAACCCTAAGGGGTTGGTCTGACGATTAAGGAGGTTTATTCTATTCATTGATTTATTGAGTTCGAACCTTGGAGTCACCTATCACATTATGACTCATCTGGTCCTTTGATTTTGTAAAGTATTCTATGGATCTTAGAAATTAATTGAGGTAAAAACAAGTTAACCCAAACACCCTAATTACCAAAAAAAAAAAAAAAAAATCACCTAAAATGTCACAATCAAATAGATGACTTTGTTATGTGGTGGCTGCTACTGACCAAAATGAATATTTATATTAACATTTTAAAGTGAAAAAAGGAGCAAATCAGTAGCATTGTTGGGTGTGAGCAATTAGCCACTTCCTAAAGCCGAACTTCATTAGGTGTAAAATTGGATTAATTAATTTTAAATTAGATGCCCACAACAACGACCACTTCATTTATTTGCCCAATCATAGTTGTATAAGTTGGGGTTTGTGGATGAAAAAAATAAAAAATAAAATAAAATGAATAATTGAGCTACTAAAGGGCTAGACAGTAGTCCTTGCGCCTTCAGCCCTATGGGCCCTTTAGGCCCATTTATTTGAATTAGTTTTAAGCTATGACCCACGTCACCCTTTGGAACACCTGAACAGGTAGAGTTGAATTTTGAAGCCACTTATCCCATACCATCACTATTTATACATATCACTTTTTACCAATAGTCTAACGACACGTCATCCATTGCTTGTACTTGAATTATCCACAAACTTGAAAAAGCTGCGCAGTTTCACATGGTGTTGTCATGTTCGATTTCATAAATGTTTTCGAAATATTAAAAACGTTTTCAAACAACAGGTTTCAGTTGGGCTTAAGGCCCAGTCCCAGTAAGAAGCCCAACAAGACCAGGCAAAGAACACCGTTTACTATCACGCCACCACCTGCCACAACCAATACTCCCAAAATTCCACGCGGAGATTCCTTTTTTTCCTCTCTTTCTCTGCACAACCCTGTTTGTTTCTCAGGAAAATTTCTTGCAGCCGGAAAAAAAACCTTGAAATTTCCGGCAAAACAAAATGGTTTCCCCGGAAAATACGAATTGGCTGTACGATTTAACCATGATCGACGACATGCCTGTTCACGATGCCAATTTCTCTGTCTCTGCTTCGGGATTTACTTGGCCCGTTCAGCCCATGAATGGGTCCACTAATGTCAGGTACTTCAGATATGTCAAAAAATGATATTATGTCTATTAATTAGGGTTTTTATTAGATTTTTTTTTCTGTTATGTTTTTGCTTAATTAATAAATTAGGGTTTGTAAAAGATCAAAAATTGAGAAAAAGTTAGAATTTTGATCCGCCATTTTTTTGGGGGTATGGTATATGAGCGTTTTAATTGAATTTGAGGCTAAACTTGCGTATAGAAAGCTGATTTAAGAAATATAGTATAGTTTAATTTTGGTGTTCACTTTCATTATCATGTTTAAATAGATAATATGAAAATCGTGTAACGATTTTGGGGAATTTATTGATAATTTTCATTGTTATACTCTTTTCAAGTGCATGGGCAATTGTGGGGTTATTCATTGGAGATTTAGTGACAAATTTTCCTGAAGAAGAAAACCACTGATTTCATCAAATTATAGATCTATGGCTGAACCCCATGTTGAATGCAGCCTCAGTGTCGGATTAGAGTTTAGGAATTAGGAACTGGCTTTTGGTGGGATTTAATATTTCATTAGCTATATTTCAGAAGAAGACCTCCACTTTCTTTGTCTTTAAAAACAATGTAACTGTTTGTAGTTAAAGAGTTTTTTTTTGTTCATGGTTTTCAAGGCAGAAGATAGTACTGTGAGAATGACCGTCATGTTTGATTGCTACCAATAAGAACCTGATTTAGAACTTTGATTCCCATTTTCTAGCAAAATGTAGTAAATGCTGAATATTATAGAATTCCAGTGATACAAATCATTCAATATGTTTAGAAACAGTGAGAATGAAAAATCATTTTTGCACTTTTTCACTGTTCAGCAAGATCTCACTGTGCGATTGTATATTGCACTTTTTTTTTGGTCTTTACTAGTTTTGTGTTTGATGTGATCTTTTCCTAGTGTGGATTCTATCGCTGATGCCTCATTCCTTCACTTTCTTTGTCTCCAAAAACAATGTAACTGTAGTTAAAGAGTTTTTTCAGTTCATGGTCTTTAAGGCAGAAGATAATACTGTGAGAATGACCTTCATGTTTGATTGCTACCAATATGAACCCAATTCAGAATTTTGATTCTCATTTTCTTGCAAAGTGTAGTAAATGCTGAATATTATAGAATTCCAGTAATACAAATCATTCAATATGTTTAGAAACGGTGAGAATGAAAAATCAGTTTAGCAATTTTTCACTGTGCAGCAATATCTCACTGTGTGATTGTATATTGCATTTTTTATTGGGTCTTTACTAGTTTTGTGTTTGATGTGATCTTTTCCTAGTGTGGATTCTATCGCTGATGCCTCATTTGGGGATTCGGATGGCCCAAAGGAAAGTGGCTCAAAAAAGAGGTAATCAGTTCTCCTCATCTTCTTTTTCATACTTATCACCTACATCATACATATCTGTGCATGAATTTTGAGCAGCGGCTTCCATGAAAATGATGCCCAAATGATTCTATATGAGCCAGTACTGGAGAAATTCAGTTTTTTTTTTTTTTTTTTTGAGAATTTCAATACTCTGCTTTCTTAGAAGCACTCGTTACTTAAGGATTTAAATAACATTTTGACCCACCTGAGTTATCATTTCCTTAAGAGCTTGTGCATGCTGAATATATGCTGCTGCTTATCAGCTGCCTCACTATATAAATACTGTGGGTGGTTTTGCCACATGAGCCAATATATGTAACTGGAAAATATTTTCTCATCTCATTTTTTGTAATGCAGGGGTAGATCTGAATCGTGCACTGCTGCATCTAGCTCCAAAGCTTGTAGGGAGAAGTTGCGTAGGGATAGGCTGAATGACAAGTACTCATTTTTTCTCTTCCCTTCTCGCTCAATCTTCTATTTTCTGTCTTCTTTCGTTCTGAAGCATGAATGGCCAATACTTTTGGCATAATTTATAGGTTTGTGGAGTTAGGCTCTATCTTGGAGCCTGGGAGGCCTCCCAAAACAGATAAGGCAGCTATTTTGATTGATGCTGTTCGGTTGGTTACCCAACTACGTGGTGAAGCCCAGAAGTTGAAGGACTCAAATTCAAGTCTCCAAGAGAAGATTAAAGAGTTGAAGGTAAGTCTGGCTTCCTTTGCGTTAGAACTGT
>WYDK02118172.1:1991809-2002868 GCA_009867345.2 Toxicodendron radicans
GAAATAAATGATAAAAATGGAGAGACAGGGCACTAACAGAGATTTCCTGCCTCATCCTGAGACTTGTGTCAATCTTGGTAAAGGGCTAAGGGCCAACTATATAAAAAGCGATTTGATCAATGCCTTATTAAAATCTGCTATGAGCCTATGCAGAAGTTGCAACCAAAGGCCTTGAAGTTTATAAACTCTGCCTACTATTAGATTTTACTTTTGGTAGAGACACCATAATTATTAAATGTTCAACAACCTGTATTTGCAGCACTTTCACAACAATCTTCAAAATACATACAAAAACAAAGTCCACTTCTTATAATACTTTCATATGGTGATTAAAGTACACTAGACAACATATCTCCAAACGTAAGAAAGATCTAGCAACATCTTCTTATGACACTACAAAATTTTTCCCCAAGGCAACCCAAAAAACGACAATATTTGTACCTCCATCTTTTGTTTAAAAGCAGAGGACCTATGAAACTCCAAAAGCCCACCACAAATCCGAGTGCCATGCTCACATGGAACCAGTTCACTTCATGCTCACTACCATCTCTATTTTCGTTCTCAGGTTTTGGAACAATCACAGTACAATTCTGAAGTGGAGGTCCACAAAGTTCATTGCCAGTAAAAGAAGAGGCATCAAAGCTCTGTAGTTGAGTGCTTGAAGGAATTTTCCCGATCAGGTTGTTGTTGGATAAGTTCAAGCTGCTCAAAGATGTCATATTTGAAATACTCAGTGGGATTTCACCAAAAAGATGGTTTGCAGATAAATCAAGTGTCTCTAATGATCTCATATGACCTAAAGTTTCAGGAATTCTTCCGGTAAAAGAATTGTGTGACAGATTAAACGTTTGCAATGCTCCCAGATTTGTCACTTCTACAGGTATCTCTCCAGAGAAACTATTATGAGAAAGGTCTACAAGTCTTACCAAATTAAGAGTGGTGTGATATTCTAACATATTCCCTTTTACCACAACAGATGTATCCTCAACAAACTGAGTTGGAAGAACATCTGAATACATAATTCTGTTACTTATTTCGGAGAAGTTCATTGTCACCAGAGCACTGATGTTACTGATACAGCTCGGTATAGTTCCAGAAAGGTTGTTGTAAGCAAGGTCTAAGACTTGTAAAAACACAAGATGGCAAAGTTCAGTCGGCAAGAGTCCATGAAACTTGTTTGAACGCAGGTTGAGAATCATCATTTTTGAAAAACTTTTCCCTATCCATGTTGAAAGATTTCCAACCAATTGATTTTCACCTAAATTAAGTACCATTAACTCTGTACAATTTTTTAGAGATAAAGGCACTGATCCAGAGAGGCTGTTGTTGCGAAGGTGAAGGGACTCGAGAGAACTTAAAGTTCCCATGGAGATAGGAAGGACACCGGTAAAGTTATTGTTATCCAAATTCAGGACAGATAAGGATTGCAAATTCATCCAACAATCGGGTAATTCTCCATATAAAACATTATATCTAAGGTTGAGAACTCGAGTTGCCCTAGACTCATTTTTCCCAGAACACAAAAATTGAGAAATGGATCCTGACAAATTATTGTTGGAAAGATCTAGTTGAATTAGATTGGAGGATACCATAGGCAATGGACCTGAAAATTTATTAGAACTCAAGTCAAGAAACTCCAAATTGGTGACCTCACTCAAATTTGGAATCTCCCCACGGATTTGGTTGTGAGAAAGATTTAAAAAGTCAAATTGGTGGATAGAATTCCAAAACCACCGAGGCATTGTATCTGATATTCCTGCATTTGATAAATCTAGCTCATCTAAATGATTTTGTGACTGAACCCATGAAGGAAATTGAAGCCCTAAATGACAAGACCCCAACACTAATTCTTGAAGTTGAAAAGAAGGAACCCAATCAGAACTTACTTTGAGTGCCAATGAGTTTTCATTTGCAACATAACTCCACAGCCTTTTGAGGTTAGTAAAGTGAATCTCTGAAAGAGTTCCATTCAGTTTGTTATAGGAAATATCTAGGACTTCTAATGATGAAAGTTCTCCTAAAGAAGATGGAATAGGACCAGAAATGGAGTTGTGATCCAACTGAAGAAAATGCAAACTTTTAAATTGCCCAAGTTGATTGGTCAAATGACCAGAAAGTTGATTGTAACTTAAATCCAGTGACTCTAGTCTCTCTGAAACACATGCAGAGAGAATATCTAAGATCTCAGATATCTCTTGATTCAAACTAAGCATTGACAGAAAAATTGAACGCAAGTTGCAAAGTCTACCTAATGATTTTGGAATTTTTCCTTCAAATCCATTGATGGAAAGATCAAGGGAATTGATGGAAGTCAAGTTTCCAAGAGCAGCTGAAATTGTACCTTGCAACATATTGCTTCTGAGAGCAAGATGCTTGAGATGGTTAAATTTGTACAACCAAATGGGTATTGAAGAATTGAAACGGTTGACAGATAAATCAAGAAACTCAAGAGAAGTCAAATTCTTAAGTCCAATGGGAATCGGACCATGGAAATCATTAGATCTTAAATCAAGGAATACTAAATTACCAAGACAGAAAACCCAAGAAGGAATCGAAGTGTTCAATCGGTTGTGAGAAAGATCAAGTTTGGTAAGAGATGAAAAATTTGCACTGGTTATTGGAGGAAACTGATCAAGTTGGCAATATGGCAATCGTAACACTACCAGAGAAGGGAGTGTATTTATCACCTTCAACCAATGATCATTGACTTTGGTAAGATCCACGAAGTCCAAATCCACATACTTCAACGATGAGAGACTAGATAACCACCAAAATTTCTCAATGTATAGATAGGAGTTGCCACCGAGGTCAAGATACTGCAGATTGGAGAGATTTCCAAGTTGGTGAGGAACCATTCCCTGAAATTCGTTGTTAGAGAGATTAAGATATCTTAATTTCTCTATTGAACCAAGAAATCTGGGAATCTGAATTCCTTCAAAATTATTATCACTTAAGTCCAAGGAAACCAAATGCTTCAAATCAAGCAAAGTGGGATTTATCTTACCGCTCAACTTTGACCTCTCATAAGCATCAGATGCATAGTCTTTCAATGCAGGATTTCTAAGGTTGAGCTCAAGGACATGACCTGTCAAGTTGCTACAGACAACACCAGACCATGCACAACAATCTCCATCGCCTCTCCAAGAGCCAAGCCGGTTGTTGGGATCTATAAGGTCATGTTTGAAGCTTAAAAGTGCTTCTCTCTCACTTTCTATGCAACCCACAAAAGCGCTTCCATTGCAGAAGCTGACTTTGATGGTTGCAATGGCAAGTAACTCCAGGAAAAGAGCTACAAGAAAAGCACTCATGTTTGGTGTCATTACTTGAGAACGTTTTGAAAGACTACTATATGTTTATTATAGTCACCATATAGCAATTCACTCTGTATTCCCATTATAGTTTCAATATACGCATACATTTCAAACCCACCAATTTGGACCCAGGATCCATTTGGAAAATTTGTCAAGAGACTTTTTTTTCAAAATAAATGTCCTCTGTCTCTTCTCTTTTTCTTTTTCTCTGGCCCCCACTTCTCCTCTCTCTCTCTCTCTGTCTTTTTGTTTCCAGTCCGTCTTTTCCATGCACATAAGACAACTGCTTTTACAAAAACTTTTTGTTAAGTTTCAAGTGAAAGTTAAGTCATTAATTAATTCATTAAAATTTGTATAATGATCCAAAACGTCAATTATTTTGAAACGGAGGAAGTAATATTCCTACCTCACATTTCAAACCCACCAATTTTGACCCCGGATCCATTTGGAAAATTTGTTAAAAGAATACATTCTGATAAAACTACACGAAATTTCCTTTTAATTCAGAATCATTAGTCAAAGAATCATTTTCAATCTTCAAGTCAGTGAAGACACTAGGAAACTTCTTACAGATAAAATTAAACTATGCTATAGTTCGTTTTGTTACAAGGATATCAATATCATATCTTCCGATAGGGTACCTAGCAGTAAACTTCTTTTTCAATTTTTCTGTTTAAATAATTCACACTAGATTGTTCTTTTACGCTGCACAAAATCAGACTATCTGACCAGAAACCAAATGGACTCAAGACGTTGGTGGTTCTTCCATATTATCAACTCTAAGTTGACAAGATTGCAATTTGCAACGCCATAGTGCCAGGATTTGCATCTCAACTGTCTTTATTCTAGTTTACCGTGAAAGATGGGGCATAATATTTTCATGCCAAAAATGGCTTAAAAGCATAACATATATCCATGAACATCATTACTGACTAGGGTGGCAAAAGTGGAAAAAAGAAGATAAATAGTACCTTTTTGCACTTCATCTTTTGGGTATCCACAAATGACATTAAGATTCGATACAATTTTTATTGAAAGAGAAAACATGATGCTAAGGATCAGCCCCTATTGATGAGGTGATTGAAGATACACATGGGAACCAATATCTGCGTCTGCCATCTCTGTGGCCATCATCAATCATCGCCAGACCTTCCTGTATCAGACAATAAGGATTTATGAGTCCTTTGCATCCAACCATACAAGTGACCAACATGGAGATAAAAAAAATTAGAAATACAAAATATGAACCCTAATGATAGGAAGAACTTACGTCTAACAAAGTATCAAGTGCGTCAATTGCACGACCAGATGTCCAGGAAAGCCGTCTCTCTACCTCATCAACAGTTACAAAACCTTGAGCCTAAAAGAGCCAAAAGAACAATGCAATCAGATATGTTTCAAATGGTAATACAATATTCCACTTTGAAGAGTAAAGAAATAGCAAATGGTTCTTGTTTTAGTACACATTCCAAAATGAAATTTGAGAAAGGAATCATATAAAGAAAATGCATATAACCTGGGCCACCTCCAAAATTTGATTATGGTCTTTGTTTAACTCAGTAGGAACAGAGCGGACAAGCTTTTTCTTTCCAACAGAAATCACCTCAAAACCACTACCCATTACCTGGAGAAATTGAAGCATCGAGGGTTTATGTATCTAATAGCCATAATAGTATCAACATGAAATATAGCCTTAATTTCAATACCTTCAGCTTACTTATAGCACGCAAGCAGTCATCCTCAGATACAGCTTCACGGTCACTTTTTCGCTTCTGACGGAGGAGATTGCAGAGTTCCTGCATGTTGATCAGCCCTCCATTGTGGGGTCTTGTTGCCAAGCAAATCTCAACAATTTGCACCCCTGTCTAGCCAAGTTGCTATATTTCAGTATAAGCATTCTATAACATCGTGAACATATGCCTTTCAATAATTAGATGCAAAGAGGACATCAGTGATAAAAACTAGAGGAACAGAGTCACTTAGAAGTCATAATTTCCTGCTACATCCAGAAACTTGTAGCCACAGTGCCAAATTCAGATGATTTGTTTTTAAAGGCAAGAACCCAGTTACTACAAAAATCATGATTATTATGATTGAATTAAACAAATACTGGAAACATAAAGGCCTGATTCATATTTTTAGGATATGAAGAACCAAATCATGCTCCCTATTATTATATAACAGAGAACAGAATTTAGTAAGGGATGTTCTCCCCAATTCACTCAGCATAACAAGCTTTTCCTCAGCAGGAATCTCTATTAAATTATGAGCATGTACTTTTAAAGTCCCTAATCCACGAAATCCACCATTAGGCGGAAACATCCTACACTCACTAGAACATAAAACTGCAATTTCCTGTTGATAAGAGGAGGACCAAAAGTATCAATTTACAGATTGCAAATTCCAAATTCCAACCGTTCCTTCACAAACAAACTAATAATAAGAATAAGTAATAGCCAATTTACTAAAAGGAATCTTAGAGAGGTTATAAAAGGATTGAACACTGAAATAGCTTCTTGATCCTCATAATGTTTGTTGATCTTCACAATAAGAATTATCAAAGACTTCACATTATTGTCAACAGTACTTCATGCCTAAATAAACGTTTGTATTCCATATAAAAGTTATTCTTGGCGACAAACAAAAAAATGCATGTTTATTTTTCTCTGCGAGAAAACTAAAAGTTAAATATGCAGGGTATTTACATGCATCCAAAATTTCCTCAACACCTAATATTAATCACACCTCAAAAAACTATGGTCATGACTCATGAAACATGGACCAAAATTCAAGAAAATGACACTAACCAAGTTCATAATAGAAGTCACCGATCCCTAACAGCTCTGCCCAGAAACCCTTATTGGATGCCAAGGGATCCACTCCAACTTTTGCACACATCTCATGAAACTGTGACCTGAACGTAGGGTTCTTGCGTATATCATTCTGCATCAACCCATTTCAACAATAAGCTTAAATAAATTTCACCAACGAAAACAACACAATCACACAAACAAGTAAACATTCATCCCAAATATCTATTCATGATCAAACTTTAAATCACCATAAAGACAAATGGAATCTGTTCCTCCACACTACCACACATCAACCCTTAAAATTTCAATATATTGTTACTAATTCAGCCAAATTAGAAAAAAATAAAACCCACTTTCTCAAAAAAGAAAAAAGAAATCGATTCGTTTAAAGCCTGTAACAACAAGATACAAAAAATTTAAGATTTCTTCTAAGAATATAGAAAACTAACCTTATGTTTTCATTATATCGTCATTATTTCAACCAAAACACAAGACTTTCAGTAATTCAACAATCAAATTCTCAAAAACAACTAAACCAAGAGAAAAAAACAAGAAATTTACAGCAAACTGCATTTCAAGTATTCAATAACCCAGATTCCCAAATCAATAATTTAGGGAAAAAAAATTGACCTTGTGCTTACGAGCAAACTCTTCAAGCTGAGAACGAAAGGTGGCAAGCTGTTCTTTCATGAGATCAGTTCTAAGCTTGGCTACATTTTCTCCCAGTAATCGATATTGATCCTACAAAAATTTTAAATCGAAAAGGATATGATTAATACATGAAAAAGAAAAAAATTAAAGCAAAAGTTTTCTAGCGCAGATTAAGGTTTGCTGAAAACAAAAACAAACCCTTGCAGCAGCTGCCGTCTGTAAACCGCCAATTCCAGGTCGTCTTCTCATTTCTCAAATATTTCTTTTATCTGTTCGGTAAATTGATTAGTTTTGTTTCTGGGTATGTCAGTTTTATGACCAAAACTTGTATTAACAACGTTGTTTGTGAAGACGGCGAGATGAGATTGAAACTGAGATTTGGGTCAAAGCGAATTGTGATGTGAGAGTGAGATCAATGTGGCGCGTATCGAAACCAGCGAGTGGCTGCACCACTTTATGTATAAATAATATTCAATATTAAACTTAATTTTATATTAATATGAATTATAATATAAATTTTATTAAATTTTAATCATTTATCTTTTATAGTATTTACTCAAATTAGTATTTTTAGCACAGAAGAAGGGAGACCAAAAAGGAATCTGTATTTCATAATGTCTGAAATGCTACTCAAAAACTGTTGTATAAAATGTTTATGTATACATGAAGATTGTAGGAGGCTAAGCTCTAAATTGAATATTATGTGTTCAAGAAATCAGATATTGCTTTGAGATTCTTTATCTGAAGGTTAAACAAGTTAAAATGACTATTGATTTCAGTTCTAGGCAATTTCTGGACCATGGCTGATTATGTTGATATTCCTGTAGCTTCCTTTGGTATCAAAAATAGAAAAGCGATTGGAATGCAAGTGCAGAGGAGTTGAATAGCAATCCCCAAAGGAAGGTTGTCGAAAGATCCTGAAGAGATGTTCAAAAATGAAGCCAACCCGGCACCGACAAATGATCCCAATGTGGACCCGAAGTTGTTTATTGACATAAAAAGGGCAAAGAGAGTTCCTTCGATTCCTGGTGGACATAGCTGTCCAGATAAGATTAGGAATGGCATGAACCTGCATATTCATCGCAAAACTCAGTAAGTTGACAATAAGTTAACAGAAACGAAATGCAACTAGCAAAAGATGCACAGACTTGAATTGATTGATTGCATCACCCAGAGCAGATCCATATAGCACCATGGTCTTATCAGATATCCCATAGGTGACATTCATTCGAGAGACTAGAACAATATCTAGGAAAGTCAAGATTGACAATCCTATTTGAGTCCACCTGCATGATGTTTATGGATCAGGACTAAGTTATAAAATATTTGCCAAAGATATTTAAACAAAAAGATGTAGTCCTTACATTAGAACTCTTCGTAGCTTCATCTTTTTTAGGTAACGGTTATAAGCAAAAGTTCCAAGCATAAGGCCTACCCATCCAACAACACGGGCAGTGCCCAGAAAGGATGCTTCCAAATTCAGGACCTCAGTCTGGTAGTAAAACATGATGGTTGACAAGTTGGGAACAGTTACATGAGCCATGAAAAACCAAGCCATTGGCCTGACCTTCCCAAGAACAAAGTAAAATCAAGAGCAACCATAATTAGAATGATATACAAATCAACAACAGAAAATGTGAAGGCCCCTTGAAATGGAAACATCATTTGTGACCTTCAACTGCCACTAGACAGACTGATAATACAGCACAATAGTGTTAAGTAATTACCTCAAAATCATTGGCTGTCTAAACGCAGAATACAAACTGTAAGTGGCTGCTTTCAGAGAGTGGAACCATTGTAAGACTAAGTGGTTGCCTTTTTCAGGACTATGAGGTTTCCTCGTCCTAACAAATCTCTTCTTGTTCTTTTGGCTCTTCTTTCTTCTTGACATGGTGGTATTGAACTTCTTCTCTAAGAAATTATCCTCATCCAAAATATGATTATTCCCATTCACCAGATGGGAGCTGCTTGTATTAGAAAACTCTTGCAAGACTTTACTACCTACAGGATTCTCCTTAACCAAGCAACACGATAATAACTGTATGGTTGGCAGCACAGAGAAAAGAAGAAAAATTCTATCTATCTGGAAGTTAGTTAATGCATATCCTCCTAACAAACTCCCGCATATTCCACCAAAAGCCATTGCCAACCAAGATATTGACTGGAGGTCTCCAGCAAATGTGGCCCTGATTTAAGAGTAGTGGTAAGTGATGATATTTAATATCTTACTTTTCAGAATATGAATAATTAAGACTAATTTATCAAAGGTAAGTTCAATGTCTCTTGATCCATATGTTGTTTCCAGACTATTTGCGGACTGGTGAATATATAATTTAAAATTTTAAAACTCGTGAACTCAGAAACATGAAGAAACTTATAATGCACATACCGCTCAGATTTTACTGCCTCAGCAATCATTGCATCAACTACAACATCTGCCATGGCTGAGCCCAAGTTTTGCGCTGTCAAGAAGACTATTAGGTGCCATTGGGAACTCCTCACATATTCATTCAGGCCCAGAATTATCCATGGCACGAGAGAGCACACGGTTGCAATGACTAAGTATGGAATCCTTTTCCTTCCTCTGATTGGAATGCAATCGGACAAAATTCTGCGTGCAAAATAGAAAAAAGAGTTCAAAAGAATTAATACAAAAAATACAGCTTTCTTGTCAAAAATTGCCTCAATGAGAACCACAAAATGACACATATATCAGAATATAATCTCCAATAATATCTGCTACATGTGTTAATACAGCACACAAACTTAGTACCAATACTTTATGTAAACTGTTAATACTACTCAGATGTGCCAGATCTTTCCGTATTCTGTATACATGAATATGTAAAAATATCTTATTCCCAAAAGCATTTAGTAGCTTCTATCTATGAAATGATATTTACTATCACGCAAAAAGAGAAGGGTACATATTTTATGATATGATATGATCCTTCAATTTCATCCAAAAACTTCACTTTCAATTCTAAATGATTCATTACAACAAGAACATCAAATTGCCATAATATTCATACCCATATAATGGTTTTATGCTCCATGGAAAAAATGCTATTGAAAAGACAAACTGGGAGACTGAGGGTGACAACTTAAGCTTGTCTTTCAACTGGTAGGAAACTGCTGTCCATACAAATGATCTGAAACCCTGTATTCATAACCATGAAAAAAATATAAGTGGAATTTGAATGGATATGAAAATAAATGCACTAGAATTTAAAAAGCAAAAAAAGTAACAGGAACCAGAAGTATCAAAAACCATTTTTTTCTGATTTAAAAAAAAAAAAGAAAAAAAAACACATTCTGAACCAATTTCTGTTTTTTGAAACACCACAGAGAGAAATTGCTTTCTAAGCACAGCACTAGTTCCATGTCAAGCAGCAAATATTCAAATTCACTATTGATTGCATAAAAGATCTAACTTCTCTCAATATATTCAAATCACTCAACAAAAGATTTAATGATCGAAAAAAGTACACATTACTACTCAATTCTTGTTCAGATGAGAGCAGGTCAAGGTAGATAATGTGATAGCTAAGGACAACAAAAACAAATTATTTCAAACGAATTGATAGTCTCCCACTTCAGTAGCTAATCACACTCCAAAATATATATGCTGTTTAAAAGGATAAACAGGAGGAATAGACACCAGCTGGAGGCATATCCTTTACAAACTTCAGAAACATTAATTTCATAAGCATATAAAGTTCTACTGAACCACCAACCAAAATTCAATCCTCATTGACTTTCTAAAACCGAAATTAAACAAAAACCATCAAAGAGATCGAAACTAACATTTTTTTAGAACAATGCGCTCTAATGACACCAACTAAAGTCTCAAATCAATCAATCAATCAATCCATCACTAAAACAACCCAAAACTGCCTAAACTCAACAAATCCTCACAACCCCAAATGCCAAAATCAATAAAAATCACCCATCTCCACATCCCAGAACCCATAAGGCCATAACTAATTTTTTTTTTTTTTAAATGAAACTTTAACCCCAAAAGATCAAATTCCTGAAAAAACAATGAGATCCCACGTAGGCATACAAACATAGCATTAATATATCCATACATAAAAAACAAATACAAGAGATAAAAAAAATAATAATAATAATAGAAGGAGACTTTGTTGTTGGAACCTGAGTGAAATAGATCAAACAAATAAGCCAAAGAAACGAAAAACCGAACGCTTTTTTCAACTGACTAAGCCATTCTTTCATCTTTCAACTTGCACTTTCAACAATTTTCAAACTCTCTCTCTCTCT
>WYDK02118172.1:2176897-2191352 GCA_009867345.2 Toxicodendron radicans
ATTACATTTTAGATGATGCATTACCATGGAATAGCTCAAATCATGGATTGCAAGAGGAGAGGTTTCTAATTGCTATGTTTGAAGATTGCACCCTGACATGACTTTAACGCGAAATGGCATGAAAATTTATTGACTTTCCTTCCTCTATTTTGTTAAATTTGATTCAACACTCACTAACCATATTTTGGCCATTAAAATTCCCCAAAAAATGAATTTCATACTCAATAAATCTCACACGTTTTTAATATATTATCAGATCTATAAAAATATCCATACCCAATAAATCAAAAAGCATGATACAATGTATAACTTTTAATACGACACTTTTAGACCTAAACTTATCAACACACTCAATAATCGGTTTCATTTTCACTTAAATTTTACTCTATTTAGTTGTTACAATTTTATCAAATCTTACCACTCTTTTGATACAATCTACCAAAACTGAGAACTCTCCTAGAGCCTTTTCATCCGAATTGCTTCTTAATAGTTGAGGGAAGAACAACCAAACACCAGTCACCGCCACGAACACCAGCGTCAAGGGCCCCGAAACCATCGAGGGCAACTGCCACCGGCCAGCCAAGCCTTTCTTAACCAAAATCTCAATAGCTACACACACTCCTTGTAGGACAAAAAACCAAGTGACCTCCCATGTGGGAGACGCACGTGTGAGATAATAGTAAAGCACCTCGTGCATGAGACCTGAGACAACGAATGTAGCAACGACACCTAGCAACTGGGCCCACTGCTGTCCGATTATAAGACTAGATATTTGTTGTATAGGAACGTATACAGTAGGGCGTAGAATACTTGTGACCATCAGGTTCCATCTACGGCCCCAAAAGTCTTGTAGTGAGGTGGCTAGATAGGGCTCATTGAACTGTGGCTCAAGCTCAAAGCCAAAAATATGAGCTGGGATGGCACATATTGCCAGGACAAATTCCAGTTCAATGTACAAGTGCCAACAATAAAGTGCTAAAATCAAATGGTTATGTAAATATTGTCTATAGTCATAGACTAGAAGGAACATAACTAGAAGTACAATTTTGATGACTAGTTTGATACAGTTAGAAACCTGATGTGATTTTTGGATTTCATTGGAGGTTTGGAGAGCTGGGTTTGTGTCATTTTTGGATTTGGGAGGTGGGTTTGGTTTTATTTTGATGGGAAGAGAAGCTACCAAGATGAAATTGAAGAGTTTATTGGGTTGAGATAAGGGGCCTTGACCGAAGGCAAAGAGGAGGAGTTTGAAGTTGGCAAGCCATGTGAGAAAGAAAGAGGTGACACCAGTGAGATGGAAAGAGAAGAGGTTTAAAGGGAGAGTGATGAAGAGGTAGAAGATTGGGAGGAGGGAGATGAGCCTTAAAAAACCCTTTGGGATTCTTGATGCTATCAGATAACAATAGCTCAAACATGTAATGGCTAGAATCCATACCTTGGTTAAGTTCTTGATCTCTCCTTCCATCTCTTTGTGGCTCTTCTCTTTGTAGCTCCTCTCTCTAATCTCTATGTCTGCGTAGATCTCTAGTCATTCATATGATGAATTATTGTTTGGATTAGCCGAAAGAAGAGGTCACATTTCAACACGTCACTTTTATTATATAAAGTTGAGATAAGGGTCAATAACTTATAACAATTGAATTAGTTAAGAGTTGTGTATTGATTATTATTAATTTCTTTGTATTGCGGGATTGTGACAACATGTGAAAATAAATTAAGAATGGGCCATTTACAGCCAAGATCACATCACATGGAATGTTGAATATTTAATATGAGCTAGAGACCAATGGAGCAATTCCCATTTCCTAGAAAAGATAATAAAGTAAGAGAAAACAATTATAAAAAAAAAAAAACAAAATTTCATGTCCCTAGTTTATGTGAATGTTGCATTACCACATGAATTTGTTCTTGACAAAATCTATTGTATTGAAGAACTCCCTTATGGTTCTGTCATCCACACCATTCCTCAATAGTTGCGGCCAAAACAGCCAAACGCTGGTCACTGATACAAACGCCACCACCAGAGGCCCCGAAACTGCCGGGTGCAGCTGCCACTTGTCTGCCAAAACGCTCTTAATTGCCACCTCAATGATCATGCACATGCCGTGTAGGATGAAAAACGATGTCACCTCCCATGTGGGAGGCGCACGTGTTATATAATAGTAAATTATCTCGTGCATCAGGCCCGACACAACAAATACTGCAATGACAGCTGGAAGTTGTGCCCATGTGCGCCCGATCAAGTGAGTAGAAACCCGGCGTATAGGAGCGTATATGGTGGGGCGTAGAATACTTGTAACCACAAGATTCCACCTCCGGCTCCAGAAATCTTGCAGTGAGGTAGCAAGGTAAGGCTCATTGAATTGTGGTTCAAGCTGAAACCCAAGAATTGCTCTAATTGGGGCTGCACATATGGCTAAACCGATCTCAAGTTGAAGGTAAACATGACAACAGTAGAGCACCAAAATAACATTTTGGTGCAGATATTGCTTATAGTTATATGCATAAATAATGACACCCAAAAGCACTAACTTGATGCCCAACAAAACCGGCCTTGGAATTGGTGGGCTTATAGTGGTTGACTTCGGAGTTTCATGAGATTTTTTTTCATCTTCCTGTTTGATCTTGATGGGAAAGCAGGCGATGGAGACGAAGTGGAAGAGTCTAGGTGGGGGTGGAGATAGAGGGCCTTGATCGAAGGAGAAGAGGAGGAGCTTGAAGTTGGCAAGCCAGACGAGGAGGAAGGCGGTGAAGCCGCCGAGATTGGTGGAGGAGAGATTCAAGGGGAGGACTATGAAGAGGTAAAAGACGGGGAGGAGGGAAAGGAGTCTCAAGAAACCAGAAGGGATTCGTGGTGTTATATAATAGCAATAGCAGAGACAAGTTATGGCCAAGGTCCATACCTGAATGAAGCTCTTAATCTCACCAATACCATCCATGGAGAAGCTCGCCTCTGTTATTGTCTCATTAGTTCGTCTGTTATTTAAATATAGTGGAATCGTCCTGCGTGTTCTCATAGTTCAAACTCCAAAAAGTCCATTCAACTTGGTGCGAATTCTGTTGTTCTTATTCTTAGTTTTCCTTTAAATTATTCTATTCGCATGTGATGGCTTTAATTAATTAATCACCCAAAAGCAGCACTTCCAAAGGCATCAATGCTTAGAGATCTCAAATATTTCAAAAATAACAAAACATTTCAACACTATTCAATATACCTTTTATTTTTTGCGTAAACATCATGATGATCATCATTCTCGGTAAGCCAGAGCATATAATATATAAGTTTAATTTTCTATGAGGTTGCAGCAACCATCTATCAGAATCTAGGATGCCATACACTAATACTAACTGGTAATATTTTCAGACCTAATAACATAGCATTTCTCTACAAACTAACTGTTAAATCCTACTAGATCATACCTCAGAGTCAGTCAGCAAAAGATCTGAATCACGGATCCAACCAACCTCGAGTACCCGGTTGATAAGGACCAGAAGCAAAACCCATGGAAAATGGGAATCCTGTATCGGGTGGTGCTCTAGGATCATTAAAGCTTGTTCTAGGCAACATGGGTGGTTCTGACCTCAAAGCACTTATGCTTTGGTGATTTGAGCCATCCAATCGAGGTCTGTATCGGTCCATGGCTGACAAATTCATCCTGTAAGATGCCTCAGGTAGTGAACCTAAATGCTCATAAGTAGGAGACGGAAATGCTCCCATCTGACCATATCCAGGGGGAGATGACACTAGTTCTTGCTCATAAAGTCGAAACTGGTCCCCCAAATTGGAACCACCAGGAAATCTAGGAGTTGAATAAGGATCATTATTGTTCATGCCGTACCTCCACCCCATATCATCAGGAAAGCTAGCCAGGGTGTTCCCACGATAAGCTGTTCCAAACTGCATATGTGAACCAGAGGTGGTAGGCTCAAAATGTCGATAACTATTGTTGCCAATTCCAGTATGTGATGGTATGTCAAAAGATTTGGGTGAATGGCCTTCCAATGAAGACATTCCATCGATCATGTTGAGTGGAGAATGGTAAGGCATTCCCTTGTCACCAAAATGTTGATAACCATCATCACCAAATCCAGCATGCGAAGGCACCTCAATAGATTTGGAAGAGTGACCCTCGAGCGAGGAAATACTGTCAATCACATGGGCTGGGGAACAGTGAGGCATTCTCTTGTCGCCATATCCAACATTTGAAGGTATCTCAGCACGTTTGGATGGGTGACCTTCCATTGAGGATCTTCCATCAATCATGTTGGCCGGGGGACTTTGAGCAATTCCCTTGTCTGTCTCACTTCCCAGACTCTTTCCAGCATTCTGTTTGTCCAAAGGAGATTTTTCACTCATTCCTCTTCCAGCCTTTAGCTTACCAGCCTTCCTCTTCCTTGAAGTCTTCTTAGACTGGTTCTCCCCAGAGGCATAACTGCCATTGCTTTCTCCTCCAATGATTTTATCAGGGGAGCTTCCTTCATAAGTTGTTGCTATTTGCATGGGTTCCTCCATTTCAATATTTTGAGAAAGATCTGTCAACATGGAGGTGTCACCAAAATGACCAAGAATATTTTCCAAAGGCAGATCTGCCAGCATGGAGGTATCAACACAATCACCATGAACATTTTGCAAAGGAAGATCCGTCGCCATGGAGGTATCATCATCATGACCTTGACCATCCTCCACTGGATGATCAAGGATATGTGTCTCATTGCAGTTTCTTTCTGAATCCGATGCTTCCTGTTGCCTGGATATGTGACCATGCTTCTCAGCTATAGCCTTGTGTCCAGCAGCCCAGTCAAGATGACTCCACAGATAGAGCGGTGGCGCTGTCAAGTTCCACTGATCCATTTGTTTGTCATTCTCATCAACAGATCCGGGAAGATAGAATGACTGAAAAGGAAAATGCCACAACCAGCCACCGTAAAAACTCAAGTTTAAAAGAAAAGAATACTTTACAAGTAAACCACAATTAAGTTCACAAAGCATCCTAGTTTACCTTTCCTGTGAGAAACTGATCATCCTCCCAAACCAGATCATAAGGTGTTTTCTTTTTGTCCAACCTGGTCAAAGGAAGCAAATGCGTGCATGTGAGACTGGCAGACAAACACAGAGAGAGAAGAGAGAGAGAGAGCATGTCAGTACCTTTCTGTCTCCGGAGGAACAATCAGAATAAGGAGCTTTGGGTTAAACTCCAGAGCTTTATTAATAAATTTGTTTGCCAAAGATGCTCTAACCCCAAAAGGAGGATTTAGTCCCATAATCTATTGAAAAAGCGCAAATAAGAAATTGCGAAGCAGTTTCCAACAAGTTTCTGAAACTAATGATTGAATTCTGATTCCTAAAAAAGATATATTATCTTCCCTTACCAGTTGGGACCCGGGAGCTAACTCCTCTGGTTTAACTGTCATCCAGTCTCTCTTCTCAAAATTGAAGTCATTCTGCAAGAAAAGAACATATAAACAACAAATTAACAATACAAGAGCACAAACACATGCCCATACACACAATAGAGAAGAGGACGAGCACATAGAACAAAGTAAGAAATAATCCAATATAAAAAAGATTACACAATAATTAAATTAATATTAAAAAACAAAAAAGGGAAACCCAAGAACCAAGAACAGAGACTCCGTGCTTATTGATTGTATTTCATTGTCTCAAAAACTAATAATTGAAAAAATAATAATAAAGTTAATACCTAATCTGAAAGACAACCTATTTCTATTTAAAATTTCATATTAAGAGGACAAATCATATAGAATAAAAATATGTGGGTACATTTCAAGAAGAAATATGCCAATAATATTACTAATTCCAATTATTTTAAATGCAAGCTTTTTGACCGGAAAATTCTTAAAACTGGGTCCACATAAAAACACTGGGTACAGTTGAACCATAGATAAGTCAGCAAACTAAAGGTTACCTTAGCTTGCAAAATATCAAAGTTTTTGTACAAGCATGTCTTCCCAGTTTCTTCAAGCTTCTTTTTCAATAGGCAACTAAAGTCATTAGCACCACAGCAGAAATCAACAATCTGTTCGAAGGAGAACTAATAATCAGGCGATTGACATTAAACTATGGATGTGAATATAAATGTCAAACTTGATGATAAACTACATGGGAATCACTAAATGTTACTTAAACTGGGAGCAGATTGAATCACAACACACTGAAATATCACCAACCCTCACCCAAAACAATCAAATTCACAGAATAGAGAAATCTGCATATTTTATGTGAGTACAGCTGCAATTTCAAAGACAAGAAATACTAGACTAACAAATTTCTTATACAAACTAAAATGCTACTGCTATGTGATTGCCTCATAATCTATTTAAATTCTGTTAACATATTCTAGTTTTCATCTGTTAAAATAAAAGCAGCATACGAAGTCTTACCATATCTCCATCTTGTACATACCAATGGAGCTTATCCACTATCTGCGAATCAGATATCATACTTCAGCATACTTCAATCTTAATGGACGTAATTTTATACATATAAAAAATAAAATAACACTACTGATAATAAAAACAACAATTAAGGAATAGCTAACAAAATAAAAAGTCAGTATGAGGCAACATATTTGACGTATATTGACAATTGATGAGAAATCAATAACATGAACTGCAATAGACTATACATAAACATACTCCATTCATCCCACCAAGACTATCTCCTATCCTTTCCTTTTTCTTGGCCCACAAGGTACTGTATTCTAAAAGCCATGGCACTGATTTCCCTGGTTGTAAATTACCCCTCTACCACAAAGTATAGTCCTCCATAGTCCATTCCCCTTTCCCACAACTTGGAATTAAACATCAAAAACGTAGCACGATTGAAAGAGTCAACAAAATATGAAGAATATTTAAAGGAAAAGCCTTTTTGTTATAATGAATCTGAACACAATTTTAGAAGTCAACATTTGCTTTCGTAACTATATCATACGAAACCATTGAACTATAATAATTGTATCCTTAACATGAATGTTTTATATCTCAGCTTGGAAAACAAAATTTACGTGTCTGTAATTAGCCAAGTAAACAAGATATACACAGAATCTATAAAGGGCCAGTTGAACTTATAAGCAAACAACATCTAATGGATTAAGAAAATACTAAAGCAAGTATAAATACAAAAAATCCTAGAGGAATTGAAGAGATTAACTCACCTCTTGAAGTTTCTCCATTTTAGTAAAATGCCGACCAAATGATGTATATCGTGCAGCGTGGAAAAAGGGAGCCAGATACACTTTTAGTTTGCTCTAAGGCAAAATGAATAAAGAGTGTTAAAAAAACAACAGTAAGAAAAGAATCAAATACAATAAACTTAAGAATGAAAAGTTGAAGAGAAGAGCTAAGTAAATTCAAATGAATGCCAAAAAAAAAAAACAAATCCTCCACAAAGTATGCTAGAAAACCCAATAAATCCTTATTGGTGATAAGGTAATAAAAGTAAGAATTGGCAACCACCTTCCACCTAAAGATCTGATTGATAACCTCAGGTTCACAAACAGCCTTTGCATCTTCAATACTGCTTCCTTCTTCCTCCAGCTTCTTTAAAGCAGTTCGAACAGCCTGCATATAAAATAAAATTACAAACTACACATGTTCAAGTAGGGAAGGAAATAAATATATCCTCATCTACAGCAATGGGTCACACTTTAAAATTCAGTATATATACCTCAACTGAGCCCTCCACCTTTCCCATGGAGATGGCCTTGTCCACAACCGATTTTAACGAGTTTGTATGTGTAGATGGAATTTTGCGCTTTCTTTGAATGTCTTTCAAAGTTACTTTGGAAGCAGCATCTTTCATCAAGGACAGTAACCTACATTGTAATAAATAAATCACAGAATAAGACATAATATAGTGAATGGATCATACTTAAAACTCAGTCAATCTGCCACCGTATGCGTCTAGTGTTTTAGATGAAGTTAAACACAAGTGATGTAATTATTGTAAAAGCAGGCAATACTAGAATAGGATTACCTCCTCTCCGTTTCAGCATCTAATGAAGGTAGCTCACTCCTCAACTTCTTTTTGGCAGGTTTAACGGTTACACTCTTCTGAGGTGCACTGACAGGAGCCAGGGAGGTTTTCTTCGCATCGGCCATGTAGGACCTATCTACCTCCAGTGAGACAGACTTGACATTTTCCCTCACAGTCTTTCTGGGAGCATCTTTTGCTTTAATTTTCATTGAGGGGTCTGATCCACCAGATAGCTTCTCAATTTTTCTAGCAGATTCACCCTGCTCCACAACAGAAGGAAAATGTTCAGGCACATTCACAGAAGGTTTTCCCTGAGAGCTGGCTTTTGAGTTGAGAGTGCTTTTCATTGACACAAATTTGCCCTTGGTTGCAGGTATGGCTGATGACTGTTTTCTTTTCAGTCCCTCAACAGTTGTCTTCTTCAGTTCCATACCAGGAAAATTAATATGATCTCGAATTGGAGTCCCCATTTCTTCAACAATCTCATGTTTTCTGTTCAAAGTTAGTGAGCAAAAGATTTAGCAAGTTCAAAGCCAACAAAATGAAGAAAAAAAGCAACTCATGTAAATACTTACAAGCAATATATCAGAATGCGATTAGGCAATAGACCCTCCCAAGCTCTGGCTACTACACCTTCTTCTTCTTGATCCTCAAATACAATGTTCCTGATGAAAACATTCAAATATCAAGCATCAAAATTCCATTGAAACACCGTATTCTGATAACAATTAGGAAATAAGAAAAAAAAATCTGTAGTACCTTGGTAAGCATTTCCTGTGGTATGCCTTGGGGCACCGCCTGCACATAGCAAACTGCAGATCTCTGTCCGTCTTATTCTCTCCTTGTTTACAAACATAGCATTTGTGAATGGGGCACGTAAAACATTCTCCTGCAAAAATGCTTTTCCGAAGCTGTTCCACAGCAACTTCATCACCTCGCAAAAGCCATTTTGAGACACAATGGGGATGATAAAAACGACCACAGGTCGCAGAAACACAAGGAAAAACCTGACAATAGAGGTAGAAGAAGATAAGATTTAAACATCATAATGCATTTCTTATAAAAGATAGAGGATCAAAAAATTAACAAAAAGTTGATTCTCTCAAAACTGTAAAGCTACTGACTCAAGCATGAATAAGATGTTCAAGGTAACAAACTACAATATACCAATCATGCAAGACTTCTTGTACAGAAAACTATCATGGAAAACAAGGAAAAAGAAGCAAAATTCTAATTATTTTATAAGTTTAAGAAATACCAAGGAAAGTTGAAATCAGATATGAAGTAATGCAGAAAAGCAGGGCAGCAAGGCTCCCACAATAACAATGTTATACAAATATAATGGTGCAGGAAAAGGTGTATGGAGAAGCACATTCCTCATCAAGTAATAAGAACAAGAGAATTGCCACTCAGCAACAAATTGACAAAAAAAGCCACAGAAAAAAAGCATGGAAAGGCATCCTGTGGACGAAGACAGGTCAGGTAAAATCTAGAAAGACCCCCCAATATAACAATACAAATGCAAATCAAAAACACCATGCAGAATGCTAATTCAAGAAATTAGCTGATTTTTGGTTTCCTTTTCTTGGTTTGTTTTTTTTTTTGGGGGGGTGTGGGGTGGGGGTGTTGATTACCAGCCAAACTTATTTTTCACCGAATTAGCTAAAATTACCACTCCAGAGACACCTGTTAGACCTTGTTCTTTTGAATGCGGAAGCAGAAGGAACCATACATCTGATATTGATGTGCAGAAAAACAACATTTAATCATAGTGTAATGCTAACAACCATAAAAACAAAAGCAGATATTTTGTAAATCTATGAAGAAACCCAATATAAAATGGAAATTAGCAGTCAAACTAACATAACTCATACCTCTGCACCAGCAGCCTTATCAGAGGAACCTAACTTCCCACAAATAAAGCACTGATGTTGCTTATATTCACAATTCTTACAGAAAAAGTTCTGAATTGCCTGCCACATTGAAGGGGAAAACGAGTTAAAAGATACAGCCATACAGGTACTAAAAAACAAACAAAATACTTTTTAAATATGAAACAGAAGCATACTTCCACTTCATCCTTAGTAAGGCCGAGAGACACACACTGCGATTCTTCAGCATCCTCTACAGTTGCATGAAATGACCTCATGCACCTCCCGTCACAACTGTAAGATATCAAAATCAAATTCATCAAATTAAACATTAACATACTACCAAAAAAAAAAAAGAACAACTAAAAGTAAACATATGTAAAGAGAAGCTTGTATTAAAATTTTGCACCATGTTAACATTTTTCAGAGGGAAGATCAGATTGAACTAAAACGGGTGCTACATCACAATTATGTTGTACAGAATTCATAGTGACATGAGCCAAGCAGAAACATAATCTAATAAACAAGCTGATACACTCTTACAGTGGTGACAGCATCATCATTGATGACAATGATAATGATGTCAATAAGTTTGACAACAACATCGATAGTGATGAGGGCAACAATGGTGATGATAACGACGAAAACATCAAGAAAGTATGCACCAAAGAGAGCAAAATATCAGTCTAACTTAAGATACCAATTAATATAAAGATGTTGAGTCATAAAATAAAGGTAATAGCATATAAATAGATGATTAACTAATAAAAATCTCATACCATAGAAGTTCACCACCATTATCACAAATCGAACAAACAGTATCAAATAAGTCTTCCTCTTCATTGGACTCATCGTCCCCTGCATCATCCATCATATCATCTTGATCATCAACTATAAATCCAGATCTGATCACAGATTGAAGATCCTGAAAAATCAGTCAGAGGACTTGCTCAACAATATTAAAATTTGAAAATAAATACTTAAAGAAAAAAGTAATAATGGTTCAGAGAGACAAATGCGCAAAGAATAGCTAAACAGAGAAGCACAAAAGTAAAACCTCATCAGATAGTCTCCTCTTCCTCGGCTTCTCTTCTAAAAATTTGAGCAGATACTGTTCATACCATATAATTGCCATCATATACTTGATACGATGCTCATTGCACATTACAATTCAATTGACAATGAGTCAGAAAAGACACACAAACCTTAGACTTTTCTAAGATATCATCCCTTTTAAAAGCTTCACTGATAAAATCCATGTGGTCCACCAAATCATTTTGTGAAGGTCTCACCTCATACAAGCTACAAACCAAATGAAACTATCAGAAAAATAATGACAAAGGTCAAATAAGATGAAACCCAAAATATTCACAAGTTAGAATTATACCTAAAGATCTTAGATAAGTGGTCCCAAATAGATTTCCCAGTAGCTTCTGGATTTCTTTTTGCATATGAAAGGCAATGCACTGTAATCATTATTGTCCTAATAATTTCTTCAAAGCTTTTCCTAGGCTTTTGAAGTTTTATCCAACTTTTTTCTTTAGAAAGCACATATATCTCAGGAGTCACATTTGTAAGATCAAATTTCCATGCTACTACTCGCTTATAAATCTTTTGGAGCCCATTATCAGCAGTTCCATGCAAGAATATATGTATTTTGTTACCACTAGCAATCTCATCTTCACCCCATTGAACTGGCAACACAGAAAATGAAATGGGCTCATCTCTCTCATCTACAAAATGGTAATTGGAGACTGGTCCAACCTCACTCTCATCATCCGAAGATGCCATCACACACCCTTTCCTTCTCAATTACACCAAAAACAACTCATTAAAACTTTAAAATTCACAAGTAAGTTAAGGAACAAAAAAAACATTGAATAATAATCAAAATTCACTGAACACTAAACAAAAAAGCATCCACAATCAGTGGAAAAAAAAAAAACACCTCTAGGGTTTCACCAACCAAACACTTGAAAACTAAAACACATAACTGTTATTCAAAACAGATACATTCTTCATGACATAACATTTGACGAATTAGGGGTTTCGCCTCAACAGTGCTTTCATTCTAATTTTTTCTTCTCCCAATTTTGTAATTTTTTTCGCGGTTTTATAGTAAGACTAACGTCGTAGAGGCTAAATGATCACTTCAAATTTCTTTCCTTCACTTTTTTTCCCTCTTCGAAAATTTTCTCAGTTACCAAACAGGAACTTGCACCGTGATCACAAACAAAAAATAAACATAAAATCCATAAATAGTAAAACAAATTTTATACTTACCTGATCATCAACCCAAGGATGAGTTTAAAACATATACATTCTTCATGACAAACTAAACTAACATTTAACGAATTAGGGCTTTGCCTCAACAGTGCTTTCATCCCAATTTTGTAATTTTCTTTCGCGGTTTAACAGTAATACTGACGTGGGCAGAGGCTAAATAAGCCCTTCAATTATCTTTCCTTCACCTTTTTTTCCCTCTTCGAAAATTTTTCCAGTAACCAAACAGAAACTTAAACCCTCTATCGCAAACAAACAATAAAAAAATAAAATCAATAAATAACAAAACAAAATTTACACTTACCTGATTATTAACCCAACAATGGGTTCAGAGTTTCGGCGCAGAGCGATTCGTTAAAGCTTAACAGCCCTAAATCGCCAGAGAGCATCTCCGGTAGGAGACTCGGGAAAGAAAGAAAATAAAATTTGAATGGAATAGGATATAATAAAAAAGAAATTCGTACCGCTAATTTATCGGAAGGCTGACGTGCACTCGTGGGGCCCTTTGAATCTTTAAAATTACCGTCTCTCACAACTTTGTGTCAGAAACTGTTGATGTGATTAATCAGTTCGTAAAATCGGTAACGGCGGTTTACAATGCGAAACTGAACAGTTGTAAGATAAAACAATAACACTAATAATACATTTAAAAAAGATAATTTTTTTAAAAAATAATATTTTAATTAAATATGAGTGTGAAGTAAAAAAATAATGTAGGAAAGTGATGTAAAGATAGTAATATTTCAATAATATTATATTTATATCACTTTTCTACGTCATTCTCTTACATCACACTCATATTTAATTAAAATATTATTTTTTAAAAAAATATTTTTTTAATTGAATATGAGTGTGATGTAAGAGAATGGTTTAAGGATGTGGTGTAAATGTAGTATTACTCATGTTAACATTGGGAGTGAAACTGTTAACATGAGTAATACTATATTTACACAACATCCTTACACTATTTTCTTACATCACACTCACATTTAATTAAAAAAATAATTTTTTTGAAAAATAATATTTTAATTGAATGTGAGTGTGATGTAAGAGCAACTTCAACGAGCTCCCTAAAGTGTTTAGTTTAGCTAAAGTAAGGAGTGGAGATGAAAATAAGTAGCTCCAATGGAAACAATTTCAACTCCCTAAAATAGAGAATGAGATAAGAAGCTCGCAAAGTGGCCAGCTCCTTACTTATTTTATAATAAAAAAACATTTTTTTAATAAGATTTTTTTTTATTTGATTTTAAATGTATATAACAGTTACATTTTTTAATAACGGTAACTTTTTTTTTCACTATAAATATATGTAACATTTTACTTGATTTTAATAGTTTGTATTCTACAATTATGGATTCTCAAAATTATTCATACTACACTAATCTTCTTAATGAAGATGTATTAGTTTTTTCCACTCAATCTACAATTTCATCTCAAAATTCTAGCCAAACTGAATCTGCAATTAGAAATCGTCAAAGGTCCCGTAATTTTTCTGTTGAAGAAGATAGTCTCCTCATATCAGCATGACTTAACATCAGTACTGATGTTGTACAAGGTAACAATAAAAAATCTGTGAAATATTGACAAATAATTAATGAGTACTTTTATTAGCATAAAAATCTTGAATCTGAACGCAATGTCAATTCATTGATGCACCGATGGTCTGGAATTCAACTCTCGGTGAATAAGTTTTGTGGGTACTATGCCCAAATTGATGGAAGACATAAAAGTGGTGTCACCGAACAAGACAATGTATTCACATATCATGAAAACTTATTATTATATTATTATTTGCATAAATATTTTTGTGTGATTAATAATTTTTTTATTTTTTTCAGATTCTTCAAGGCAAAAATTTATACCAACAAATGCAAGGTCACACATTGCAAGTATTACATTGTTGGCATGAATTGAAGAACCATCCAAAATGAATGTCTACTATCTCAAAGAAGAAGTCAAATTATACAAAGAATTCTAGTCCAGTCACTTCCACTCCTTCAACCCCATCTTCTATAAATTTAGAAGATGATGATGAAATAGATGATTCAAATGACAACTTTGATCGACCAATGGGTAGAAAGGCATCAAAGGCTAAGCTAAGAAAAGACAAAAAAAATTCAAATTACGCCTACCGCGCTATTTTGTAAGGAATTATGGGAAGAAAGAAAAGAAATGGATCGCAAAAAATTGGAATTGTATGAAAAAAAATGTGCTCAAGAGCAAGAAATGTTTGATCGAGAATAAGAAAGATTTATACTTGATCAACAAAAATTTAGACTTAAAGAACAAAAAGAAGAAGAGAGAA
>WYDK02118172.1:2218100-2233525 GCA_009867345.2 Toxicodendron radicans
CTTTTACATTGAAAAACTTAATTAGAATTATAGTATTATTAGTTTATTATATTTTGTGGAGGGTGCGGGTCCAATACGATCCCTGCACCCGGTGACGGATTTTCTTTTTAGACCCGCACCCGCACCCACACCCTATTTTGGAGGGTGAAACTTGCCCCGAATGGGGCGGGGTGGGGAGGGTCCCCGAGGGTGCGGGTCCAACATCCATCCTTACAAGTAATTATTTAAATTTCAAATGCTTAAAGCTCAAGTTACCTTATAAGCACTGATTTTCATAAACTCATCCAAACAGACTTTAAATCGTTCTTAATATAGGGAGGAGAGGGGAGAGGGGGCCATGGGGTTTAGTTGTTGTAGTTGTCAAGTCATTATCTTCATCATCTCTACACATCTTAAAGAATAGAAAAAATTTCATGGTGGCCCGCCATGAATCCACCCAACAAAATCAATCCTCATGTTTGAGATTCTTGTTTTTATTCTTTTTTCGTTTCTTTTTTTATATCATCTCTAAATTATTTTTCATGCATAAATTGAAACTTAGTTGCATACGCTTTTCAATTAGCCAAAAGACTAACTGTATCATAAAGCAAACATTTACGAGTAATTTTTATACAACATTTCTCATATAACATGATGTAACGGGTCAAAGTTTATTTTTAATTTAAAATCAGTTAATCATATTTTATCACATCATGTTGTATGAAAAATATTGTATAAAGATATTGTATGTGTAGTATTATGCAACATTTACATTATCTTTAGTTGGTTCAAACTCCAAACTCAACTCTTAGTAGATTTAGAGCCCACATACCAATTGTTTGATATCATTGTCACCCTAAGATGAACAATATCGCCCTTAAATCTTATATGTATGAGTTAATTCTCAACACTACGAGCTTATGATATAATATTGTGAAATTTTACCTTTTCTCTCTTCTTATCAAATAAATTTTAATTGAAAAAAATTTGTAAACTGTTATCATGTGATATTAAGAGTTAACTCATTTATTCATAAGCAGTGTTTTAAAACTTGGACTAGATCCATCGGTCTGTCTTGGGCACAACCCTTAATCCGGTCCACTGAATGACTAAAACTTGTTTTAGCCATAGGATCAGATTGACCCCATTGAACCGACGAGAAAAATTTCAAACTGCAATTCAACCGTCAGGTCAGAGAATTGGTGACATCATATCAACATTAGCATGACGTCACCTTAAATCTTAAACCCTAAAATTTTAAAAATTTATTAATTATTAGATTTTTAAATTTTATTATACGTTAGCATGTCGTCATTGATCCGACCTATTGATCGGACCGGTCGAATTATTCATAAGTTGAAAAGTGAATTTTGCAAGAGAATAATGAAAAGATGAAAAGAAGAGGCTAAAATACTTAAATTATTCATTAAACTAAAGTTAATTAACGTATTAAAAATTTGATGGGGGTCATTGTTGTAGAGTAAACCTTATTTAAAATCAATCATTTTCAATGGGGGCATTGTATCAAACATAAATCTATTCTCAAACTTCAATAATTTAATCAATCGTGATAGTGAAGTAGCTAATTGAATCAATCTTAATTAAGAAGCTTACCTTACCGTCTCAATCAAGTTATTTGTTATTATAATTAAACCCTAATTATTTATTAATTACTATTCTTGTCATCGTGGTAAACAGAAGTTGTCTCCTTCCAATGGGTTTAAATATCTTCATCAATAATTTTATGGTAAAACATTTCAGGGTTCTTGCTATAAATGTTTTAATTAAAAAACTTAAATTTGTATAGTTGACATAGATTATTAATCTTAAATTAAGATATGAATCATCACGACTCTCTAATCATTTACCTTAATTAAATACATTGACCACATTTTATTTTATGATAATAACTATATATACTTTATTAGATCCAAACATTTACTTAATGCCAAATTCAAATTCGTGACTTACTAGTTACTAGTGTGGAAGGGATTAGTCGAAGTTATATATCTTAAGTTTCTTTAACTAAGTAAATCATATATATGTTTTGAGCAATGTTGTAAGACCCGGATCAGGCCTTGACCCGGTCAAGGGGCTGGTCCGACCTATCGGACTAGTAACGTCGACATATCTAACGAGTATCAAACTTAACATACATACTCCTGATAAATTACTATCAGTTCCTGCAGGTTTGAAATTCACCAAATACACTCCTACGATCTAGTCAAAAAACCCTAGCTATCACAACTACAATCCACCCCAGATCAGCCCAACACCGGACAAACCACCACTAGGCCACCATGAAAACCCTAATCCACCACAAAACACCACCATCCGCTACAGCAAAACCCACCACAAACTAGAGGAGCCGTCGTAAAGAGGAGATCAAGGTTGAACCAGCGAAGAAGGACCACATGGTCGACGATGCGAAGGTGGAGCGAACTACAATCTAAGATTAGAAGATTAGGAGTGGAGATGAAGAATTGAAGAATAGAATTTAAGGGTTTTAATTTTAGGAATTAGGATTTTGATTTAGCCACCGGTTCTCTAGCCTAGCAATTGAACCGACGATTCAACACTGTTCCGTTGGTTTAAACTCGAGTCAATCTGGTCCAACTGCTATAATCGGGTTTAGGATGTACTCGGACCGATTATGAGTCTAGTTCCCGGTTAGACCGGTCGAATCATCCAATCTGGTCCAGTCTGAGTTTTAAAACAATGGTTTTGAATAGAAACCAAAGAATCATTTAGTTAAACCTGACAACAAAAACCAAAAACCAATAATCTATTTAATTGAGTTAGCTATAATTTTATGTTGAGTGAAAGCAAGTAATATGGAGAAGATTGTGAGAGTGAGCATGGTCTTTCCTTTGCATGTCAAATCCTCCTTTTTTTCCTCTTAATTAGTTAACTACTTCACGTGTTTTCACCTAATCATTGTTGCCTTTCTTTGTCAACTTATAGGTGCATGTTGTAAATACAAGGCATAAAGGGGCATTCAAGTTGGATATAACACAAAAAAAAAAAAAAAAAAATTTGGGTTCTATGTAACAAATTATTATTTAAAGTCTTTCCGTAAAAGTGATTGTTGACTAGGAGCAAATCTTGAAATGGTAGCCAACTATCTACATTTGACTTATGGTTGAGTCAATTGAGATGCCAATTAGCCCCTTTAAGCTAGGCATTTGGTTGGCCCCCCAATTGGTAAGGTCAATTCAAAGTTGTGCAACAAGATCATTAAATGGCTTGGCCTAAGGTCACATTGATGGTAATTGAATTGGCTATTTCATAAACCAACAAAGAGATTTTTTTGTTACACACATTCACATTGAATTATTTGTTTGCCATTAAGATTGAAAGATCTATAGTTCACATCATATGGTCTATTCAATAATCCATTGTCATTTTTTTTTTTTGACAAATGCTAGCTCGAATCTAAATGTCGAAGGATTGTACAGTTGTTGGCACGACATAAGACTCTAACTATTAATTATTAATTTTATTTTGAAATTGTATAATTTTATGATTGAACCGTTAGCTTTAACACGTCTCTTCATTATTGTACATCAGTGTTATATAAGAAGTAAAAATGACAAAACCCAAAATTTGACCACAATCACCCCAAGTTGGTCTCGAGGTTGGTTTTCAGTTAACATACTTGACCTAAATCGAGCCATTAGGGCATTAGACCCAAGTTTGAAATTGGTCATATCAATCCGGTCATCCTTGATAAGAAAATATATCATCAATTATTATATGATATTTTATATGTAAGTCCTAAATTCAGGTATTCCTTTGAGTCCATTGACAATGGTTAGTGAGAGGATTGGGTGGATCATTAATTCATTGCAATATTTGGTGAGCATTGAATGAGATTTTGGGCCCATCAAATTGGTCGGTTCCTCTATTGACCTTGTGATATTGATATGACCTAAAATTGATTAATTGATTGTTGATTTGGTGAAGACATTTGCTATTGTACTCAACATTGTTTGAAGAGTACCAAGCCACTAGCTACAATTTTGAATGCCAAAAACAAGAAGGGCATTGAAAGAAGCTTAGTGGAATTTTGCTAAGAGAAGCCCAATAAGCTTAATGAAAATATTATTTCATTTGTTGGGAAGCCCATGGGCCTAATCTTAGGCCCATTTATTTTGATAGCCCAAAGGTGGAGACAAGTATGGGGTTTAGTTAATCTCCTTTCATTAAGGCCATTTTCTATATTTAAATCATTAAATCCATTACATTATATATTTTTTAACATAAATGTGGGTGACAAATTCTTGGATTTTTTATTTAATTTAATATATTTTAACTAAAAAAATAGATGTAATTATAGGCTACACTTGGGATTTGAGTGGCAATACCCACCCCAATCCTAAAACATAATTTTGTCTCTATTTCAAAATATTAAATAAATTAAAATTCCTTCAAAAAATATTTTTTAAATCACAAATAAAAAACATTATATATTACAAATTCACCTATTATAATAATCCAATTTGTAAAACGGGTCAAAACTCAGATGGGCCGGAGCCGCTAAAACCCGAATGTTGGTTCATCATAGTTAGTCACTTTCTCTCTCTCTCTCTCTCTCTCTCTCTTTTCTTTTTCAATTTTTTCTTCTCAATTGATCTCCTGCCTGGTTTCTGTCTCCTCGTTGGATCTAAACTCAGACCCCCTTTTTCTATTGACACTCACCGTCGCCACTTTCTGCTTCTTCGATCTAAATCAACATCTTTCCTGCGTTTTTTTGTCAACCCGAACTTACTTCTGGTCCGCTTTCACTTATTTGCCATCTGGGTCTGGCTTATTTGTCTCTACTGAATCAAAATTCTGTAGCTTTCTCACGTGACTTCTTTCTCTGATCAGGTAATTCTCCGAATCTTCCACGTCACTTTTATGTTTCAGTGCGTGAGGGATTCTACGTTTGATCTATGGTTTTTATGGTTTTTGTGAACTGGGATTTGCTTTTTGGATCAATTTGACAATTGCGTACTTGTAATTTTTACGTGAATTTGTGTGACTTAGAGAAATTTGCAATTGGGTGTGGAGAATTGGCAGCCGGGATCGATAGTTTTCGTGTGAATTTGTGTTACTTAGAGAAATTTGCAATTGGGTGGGGAGAACTGTTCCGATGACTTAATTTACGCATTGAATCAATAGTTTGAAACTTTGTAGGGTGACCGGGATTGACCTTTTTGTAGTTTAAAATATTTGGGCTTATAATACTGCATGGACAAAAAGTTTCATGGTTAAAAAGTTGCAGTATTGATGATCTTTTTACCAGGAATCAATGATGTTAGGCTGTTAGCCTTCTCCTATGAACGTCTATTGATTAACAGATAGGATGGTGGGTAGCATAGAGCTTAAGCTGGTTTTTTGGGCTAAGAAAATGGTGAGTGGTGAAGTAAGTTGATTTCGAATGTTTGTGTCAAATCCTGGGTCCAACCAGGTAGAAATTGTCTGCTTTGGGCCTGCCTGCACGGATTTGCTTTTGGACTGGGATTGGATAGGGAATCCCAGGCTCATTCGCTAGGTGATGCCGGTGGGATGTGACAGTTTGATAGAGCTTTAAAACAAACTACATTCTCTACTTTATGCTTTTGATAGAGTTTCTAGCTTTGTTGGATGAGCAGTGTAAAATGTAGTTGCCGAGCAAAGAAAAGTCAAACATAAATTGTAGATTTTGATTCTACAATTTTCAACTCATGAATTGCAGTAATTCAGTTCCATCGTTTTAGAAATGTGAGAACTGATTATCATTGGTATTATTACGGGAATACTCAGTTATTCCAAAAAAAAAAAAAAATTGGCTACAGCTCAGAAGATGAAAATTTTCAACCGTTTTCTGTTGCTTCATGACTTAGATACTATGGTTTTTTCCTATCGGCAATTTTTTAAATCTTATTTTCATGTTTTCAAATATATTACTTTCTTTGTTAATAGCCATGATGTGTGTGTCCTATCTATCATTTAGTATTCTATCGACACTCAGATATTATGGGCTATCATGAAATGAATCTTTATTCTGTTTGTCAAATTGTTGATTTGTGTGTTTTGGCAGGTTTAGGTGATGGAGGCTTGACTGTAGCAATTGGACCAAGTAATATTAATCAAATCCATGGGGACAGAAAATCCTGGTCGTCCAAGTTTTTCTGTAAGACCTTTGTCTGCGCCTTTTGCCTCTGCACCTCCAACGGCGACACCGTTTCCATCATCTGGTCCTCTGGTTGGACCGGAGGCCTCTAATTTTAGGCCTACTCCACCTGCCCCTCCTCAGGCTACCGGGCCTTTTGTGTCATCTGGGCCACCAATTGGATCAGATGGCTCTGGTTTCAGACCTACTGCACCACTGAGGTTCAATGATCCGTCTGTGTCTTCTACACCAACAACATATATCCCACCCACTGGTGGACCTTTCCAGCGTTTTCCTACAGCACAATTTCCTTCAACAACCCAAGGTCCACCAGCACATACTCCGCCCGTCGGCCCACTACCGGCTCAGCCATTTGCTAGTCAAGTTTCAACTCCACCAGTTTCATTTCGTCCACAGCCTCCTTCAGTGCCGATGGGATTTCCAGCTCAAAGAGCAAATTTTGCACCACCTAATATTAATGTTCCTCAATCTTTGTCTGATTCATCATTCTCAGCCCCTAGGCCAAGCTTTCAGCCTTCATTTACTCCTTTGGATTCATCATATCCTTCTGCAAGAGCTACTTTGCAACCTCCATTGCCTGGATATCTGAATACACAGCCTAATGCAGTTGCCCAATTGCCAACTATGCCATCTTCTTACCCTTCTTATCCAGGAAGTTATGTACCTCCCCCACCAACATCGGCTTCTTCTTTTCCTGCTCATCAGGGAGGTTTCGCCCCACCTATGTCTGCAGCAACCCCACCAGGCATGCTTGCCCAACATCCAGGGCCTCCTGGTGGTGTCATGCAAGGTTTGGCCGAAGAATTTAGTTCTCTCTCTTTTGGGTCTCATCCAGGATCAATTGAACCTGGAGTTGATTTGAAAGCATTACCAAGGCCATTGGAGGGGGACGTGGAGCCAACTTCATTTGCTGAGATGTACCCCTTGAATTGCCATTCTAGATATCTAAGGCTTACTACTACAGCAATACCAAATTCCTCATCTTTAATTTCAAGGTGGCATTTGCCTCTTGGAGCAGTTGTGTGTCCTCTTGCTGAAGCTCCTTCAGGGGTTAGTGTCTCTGTTTTCAAACAAAGTTGAATTTTGATGAACTATATTTGGCTGTTATTGGAGTTTTATTTTATTTTCCATTAATATCTACTCTTTTTTCTATCAGGAGGAAGTGCCCATAGTTAATTTTGCTTCAACTGGGATTATTCGTTGTCGGAGATGTCGGACATATGTGAATCCTTATGTGACATTTACTGATGCTGGACGAAAGTGGCGTTGCAACATCTGTTCTTTACTTAATGATGGTAAGCCCCAAAACTTTCTTAGAAACAAAGATTTGATATGAAGCATGAAGTGGCTCTGTAACCAACTTCTGTCAGCCATTACTTGGAATCTTTGATTACTAGTTGGCATAGTAGAATAACTTAATGTTGATAATTTTCATATACTCAATGCTTATTAGTTATATTTTGTCATTTTTCTTTGGTTTTAATGTATTTTCTCTTAAGTTTGAATGCCATGACCTGATATTTTGCTAAATAATGATAAATTACGGGGTGCAGTGTATTTTTATTGAGATGATTTGTTCTGAAGCTGTTTGTATTATGGTCTTCATGTCCGTGTAGAACACCTATGCAACTTGTGGCAGTACAACTGATTTGACATTTATTTTTCAACTTTAATTGATTGTGTTATATTGCAATATTGTTGCATGCTTAATTTACATCATGGATGATTTTTGGCAGCTATATTTCTTAATTGTTTTGCAATTGCAAGTTTACCTATTTATTAGAAAGTGGTTGTTTGGTGGAAATTTCCTTTATTATTTTCTGGGGCAAGGTATAGTAATTAATTGACTTCAATTTTCTGTTCAGTCCCAGGTGATTATTTTGCCCATTTAGATGCCACTGGCAGAAGAATTGATCTAGATCAGCGACCTGAGCTTACGAAGGGTAGTGTGGAATTTGTTGCTCCTACTGAGTATATGGTGCGGCCTCCAATGCCGCCTCTATACTTTTTTCTCATTGATGTGTCAATATCCGCAATTAGAAGTGGCATGCTTGAGGTAAGCACTTTCAGCTTAGGATGTGCTAGCATAACCATAAAATGTTGGGGCTCTTTCATCTGATAAATATTTGCTGCATTTTTATCTGATGTAGTAACACTCAGGTTTGTTTATCTTTCACTTATATGCGTTTGTTAAGACAGCTTTTTAGAATCATCCTAAAATATTGGGAATAAATATTTAGCTTATTTTATAATTGTACGCTTTGCTAGTGGTAGAATAATAAGATTGATCACAGTTGGCCTGATTTGGGCATGTCCAGAATTGATAAGTTAAGGTTTGCAAGTAAGAGGCCCGAGTCTTGGCTAGTTTATTAATAGATGGGATGAATTAATAATCCCACGGGCATTTGGTAAGGTTGGCAAGTATAACTGAATATGGGAATGATGTTAACATTTTCGTCTCTTATTTGGGTGATAATTCATTTGGTTCACATAATCAAACATGAATTTCTTTGAATTTTGTGCAGGTTGTGGCTGAAACTATTAAGTCATGTTTGGATGACTTGCCAGGCTTCCCTAGAACGCAGATAGGATTTATTACTTATGATAGCACTATCCATTTTTATAATATGAAGGCAAGTAACTTGGATCATCTTAAAACTGTTTTTTTTTCATGTACTTCTGTCATTTTTTTAGTTTCAAACAATTTATCATGCTAAAACTTTTTTGGTTTGCCTATGCAGTCTTCTTTGACACAACCTCAGATGATGGTGGTCTCTGATCTAGATGACATATTCGTCCCATTGCCAGATGATCTCCTTGTCAACTTGTCTGAATCTAGAAGTGTGGTGGGAACATTCTTAGATAGCTTACCAACCATGTTTCAGGACAACATCAATGTAGAGTCTGCTTTTGGTCCAGCTCTTAAAGCGGCATTCATGATTATGGTTTGTATAGTTCTCTCCATTACTTTGAACTTCTACAATTGATAGTTCTTTTTCTCCCTGTAAAGTTTTAGCTAGTGATTTCATTTCCAGCATAATGTGGCTTTTGATTCACTTATTATGCCATTTTAAAGTAGTTTGAATTATGATGACCTTGGTAATTCATTCCCTTTGTATCATTTCTCTTTCTGTGTGTTCACAGAGTCGACTTGGAGGAAAATTGCTAATATTTCAGAACAGTCTGCCTTCTCTTGGTTTTGGGCGTTTGAAGTTAAGGGGAGATGATGTTCGTGTATATGGGACTGATAAAGAGCATGCATTAAGAATACCTGAAGATCCCTTCTATAAGCAAATGGCTGCTGATTTGACCAAATTCCAGATAGCTGTGAATGTGTATGCATTCAGTGACAAATACACTGATATAGCCTCATTAGGTAAGTGGTTGTTGTTTTAGGCTTAAATTATTGCAAGTTATGGGAACTGGAAAGAGTCCTTCCTGATTTTGAATATAGTAGCAGTTTGATTGATATTTTTTTCTCATATAGGTACTTTGGCAAAATACACTGGAGGTCAGGTGTATTACTACCCAAACTTCCAGTCATCCCTTCATGGAGCTAAGTTGACGCATGAGTTATCACGAGATCTAACAAGGGAAACTGCTTGGGAGGCTGTCATGCGCATAAGATGTGGAAAAGGTCAGCTCATTTTGATATATGAGAGTCTGTTTTATTGAAGACACATACACTTGCAGTCATTTATGGTTATCATGTAGAAAGAGCTGATTCTTTTTGTCTTTGGTGCTTCTAGGGATTCGGTTTACGTCTTATCATGGAAACTTTATGCTGAGGTCCACTGATCTATTAGCACTTCCAGCTGTAGATTGTGATAAAGCATATGCAATGCAGTTATCTCTTGAAGAGACATTACTGTCAACTCCGACAGTATATTTTCAAGTTGCTTTGCTGTATCCTCTTGAGTTAAAAGTCAGCATCCATTTGAAATCCTAACTGCAAATAGATGTATATGTGATGGTTCTGCAAGTTTAAGAAATGTGAATTGATTCTGCTAAGTAAAATTTCTACTCAATTGGTTTCTAATATGTAGGTACTTAAGAATCTGATTACATGCCTTTTCACACCCAAATATTAATTTTACATAGTTAATTTTGAATTCATTTGTTATTTGTAGAGAAAGTATGCCCCATTCTTAAGATTGGTCTACATTAATCATTGCTGGTTTTTTTACTTATTAGATACCCTTTTTCTAGCATTTATGTACTTGGGGTCGTTTCCTGTAAAATATAATTGAAACTCAATGTTATTTTGTTTTGAATTGTCAACTAAGACTTAATCTGTTTCCTATTCTGAATACTCAGGGATTGCCTTCCATCCAAAATTTGTGTTTGGTATGAGCTTCTCTGTTTTTTAATTTTCTTTTCTCCTGTTTGAAATTTTGATTAAGTAGGACATTGTTCCTCTGTCCTCACTGCTGTCTTCCCTCCCTTGTATTCTTGCTTTAACCTCTTGTAGTGAGTGATTTCAGTTTTTTGACTAATGAAAGAATAAATCAGTTTTTCTTGTTTTGGTTTTTAATTTGTTTGCCAATATTGGTGAGGTAATATTTTTTTGCTAAAGTGTAACTGTTATATTCCAGAAAAAAAAAATAAAGGTTGCAATTACTGACGTTTCTTTGACATTTAAAAGATACACTGCATCTTGCGGAGAGAGGCGTATCCGGGTACATACTTTATCAGCTCCTGTTGTTTCAGATCTAAGTGAGATGTATCGTCAGGCAGACACTGGTGCCATTGTTTCTTTATTTTCTAGGTTGGGTAGGTTGATCTATACCTATGCTAGTATTGTCATGTGTAATCAATTTTGTTTTCAGATTGGTTCTTGATTTTATGTTTTTGTCAATGAACCTGAAATAATTTGCAGCAATTGAGAAAACATTATCACATAAGCTGGAAGACGCACGAAACGCTGTGCAGCAAAGGATCGTCAAAGCTCTGAAGGAATATCGGAATCTCCATGCTGTGCAGCATCGCTTGGGAGCGAGGATGATATATCCTGAATCTCTGAAGTACTTGCCTTTGTATGGTCTAGCACTTTGTAAATCAACACCACTACGAGGAGGATATGCTGATGCTCTACTTGATGAACGCTGTGCAGCAGGTTACACTATGATGGCATTGCCTGTTAAAAGGTTGTTGAAACTTTTGTACCCCAGCTTGATACGAGTTGATGATTTTCTCTTAAAGGTAAAAGAACTTTGTGCAGCTAAACTTCTTAAATAATAATGTAAGTTTAACAAAAGTAACAGTTTGCATCTGATATATGCAGCCATCTGGTGAGGTTAAGGAGTTTTTAGACAACATGAAGAGGTTACCACTGGCTGCAGAGAGCCTAGATTCTAGAGGACTTTATATATATGATGACGGTTTCCGTTTTGTTATATGGTTTGGTAAAATGCTCCCGCCTGATGTAGCTATGAATCTGCTTGGCCAAGACTTTGCGGCTGAGCTATCCAAGGTATGCTATGTCATTTTTGTAGACCATACTGAATGGTATCGGTATTTTGTTGGATATTTAATTTTGTCTATTGTGTTTAATTGAATTTTGAACTTTATGTGTATACATTTATCTCAATGATAATTCAATTTTCCTATTTCTCTTGTTTAATTCTTGGGAATCAGGTTACCCTTAGTAAGCGTGATAATGAAATGTCAAGAAAGTTATCGAAGATATTGGAGGGACTTAGAATGATCGATCTTTCATATTATCAGCTGTGTCATCTTGTAAGACAAGGTGAACAGCCCAGAGAAGGCTTCTTTCTTCTTGCAAACCTTCTTGAGGACCAGATCGGTGGTAGCAGTGGTTATGTTGATTGGGTTCTGCAGATACATCGACAAGTACAGCAAAATCCATAGTACAAAGGTAATGACTTAAACTACTGATCCCTTCATTTTAGAGGCTGCTTCAAAAATGTTACTAACACTTGAAGAATAAAAAATAATATTGAGTGGTTCTATTGGCATGGTTCTGCTAATTTTTTTTTTTTAAATAAAATAGAGTACTACTGTTGATATCTTCTTCACTCTAATGCTGCAGAGATACCAGTGGCGTGGCTTGTTCTGTGCTTCATTGAGAAAGTGATCCGAGCATTTGTTCAATAAGGTAAATAACCTTTGATTTCAGCCACAAGTTCCTCGCAAAATGTAGATGGTTGAGTCGCCGATAATGATCAGCTTCACTGGAAAGATTTTCAGACGACAATCTGTTGCTTCACTACAGGATTCAATAACTAGGGGAGGTGTACTTCTAATGATACATTGTTTTACTTGGAGTTTACATATTGAAACGCAACAGATCAGAGTTTTATTTGATAGCTTAAATTATCGTCAGCAAAATTTTTTACTTGTGTTATATTTTTAAGAACCCTTTAGGTATTTTCTTTGTTTAGAGAGGTGTCCCAATTGCTTGACATTGTTCATTATACTCAATTTTGTTCTGGTATTTGAAGCAATGTTAAATTTGCCTTTCTGGGCTTTGAATGGATATTATGTTACTTTTGATATGTTAGTGACCAGTTTATTCCCTTCTGTTACCTTTGTTGCAGAAAACAAAGAGAAAATTATTCATTAAAATTTGAAGATGAATTTTGAAAATTTGGAGCTGGGTTTGAATCATGTTCTTGCTATGTTCATCAGTTTAAATTTGTTCAGTATTCACCTAATTGCAGTGTGCAGATACAAAAAACCAGAGAAAGAAATAATAAAATATAGGTTAAGACAGTTGGAGACTGAAGGTAGGAGGTTTTTTTGTTAGTTTTAAAACATTTTGGGTTTTATGAATAGAAATCAAATTGTAAGGGTTCAAAAGTACCCCAAAATTCTTATGATATCAGATTACCCCCTGTATTTTGGATGAATTTAAAAAACCCCAAAACTGTAAAATGATTACATAAACCCTTTCGACTTCATATAACTTCAAAAGCACCACTGAAGATTATAATTAATTAATTATATATGATTTTTACCTCGTAAATTCTCCTATGCCTAAACATAAACGGCGTCTCATGTCGGCTAGCTGGAACGTGGTCCGATGAAATAAAAATAATAAAATATTACGAGGCAAAGCAAAGCTCACCTATTCTTCTTCTTCTATTTATTTCGTATCAATCGAAAGCAACAAGCCTACAAACCAACTTTCCTCGTTTGTTCAAGTTTCCCATTCATTAGCTATTACCAGTCTCCGCCGTAAAAGGAAGCATCATTTCATCTTTTTTTACAGCCCAAATCATAACGGGTAACTACTGTTGTATTTTTCCAGTCCTTTCTCTGTTTCGTTTGCATGTGCTATTATTTAATTGGTTTCTTGTTGTATTTTTCATATTATAATTCAATTATTGTTGCATCTAATATGGAGAGAGTTTCTTCTTCGGTTCTTCCTCGTCTTGTTGTTAATCTTGAAGATTAATTAGTGGGGTTGAATATTTTGTGTTGTTAATGAGTAAATACAGAGAAATTCCAGGGAAAGATGGTCTCAAATTCGGAAGAAGCTTTTATTCACTTTGAAGAAGTGGTTGTTTCGGGGTCTGAGGCTATGAAAGTGAAGGCTATATTGAAGCTTGTCCATGTCACTGGTAGTTTTCCTGAAGATGTGTTAGCCAGGACTATTCCAATCCTTGCCAAGTTTCTTGGAGAAAACAGCAGTTGGCCTGTGCATCAAGCAGCTGCTTATTGCTTAAAAAAAATTGCTTCTCAAGGGGATGGGCCTGATGGTAGGTTGGCAACTGAGATTGGTCAGTCTGGTGTTGTTTGTTCTGTGTTAAGGTTATTGCCGCAAGCTGATAATGGTTTTCAAAGAGTTCTTGTTAGATGTTTAGTGAGTCTTGTCACATTTGGGAAAGTGAATCGGGTGATTGTAGCAAGGAACGGTGGGGTAGAGATTGTTATTAATATGTTGAATTCGTCTAATGATGGTACTAGGAGGTATTTGTTGGAGATTTTGAGTGCGTTGACTTTGTTGAGAGAGGTTAGGAGGGTAGTTGTTGGTTTAGGAGGGTTAAGATTTCTTGTTGAGGCAGCTGAGTTTGGCAGTATGGTTTCTAGAGAAAGAGCTTGTCAAGCAATAGGGTTGCTTGGGGTTTCGCGGCGTGCTAGGCATATTCTGGTTGAATTGGGAGTGATTCCGGTTCTTGTGGAGTTGTTTAGGATTGGAGATAACACAACAAAATTGGTGGCTGGTAATTCTCTTGGTGTGATTTCTGCTCATGTTGATTACATTAGGCCAGTTGCTGAAGCAGGGGCTATTCCCTTATATGCTGAGCTACTTCAAAAAAATGATCCTATTGGCAAAGAAATTGCTGAGGATGTGTTTTGCATATTAGCTGTTGCGGAAGCGAATGCAATTTCAATAGTTGAACACTTGGTGAGAATTCTAAGAGAAGGTGACGATGAAGCTAAAACAGCAGCTGCTGATGTTTTGTGGGATCTTTCTGGTTACAAGCATTCAACATCAGTTGTTAGAAGATCGGGTGCAATCCCAGTCCTAGTTGATCTTTTGAGTTATGAAAATGATGATGTTAAGGAGAAGGTATCCGGGGCTATTGCCCAATTAAGTTATAATGAGCTAGATCGAGTAGCACTTGCTGATGCGGGGGCAGTGCCAATCATGCTTGAGTTGCTGCATGATGAATCTGATGAGCTGAGAGACAATGCTGCAGATGCTCTTATAAATTTTTCGGAAGATCCATTGCAACGGGAGCTAATATCTGAAGCAATTGGTGTTGAATCATTTCAGAATATGCAAAACAGGTTAATCAGACTTCGCGCTTCTGATGAGCACATGTCTAGGTCCATGAGACGGATGAGCATTGAGCAACTAGTATGGGACCCTGATCTTGTGTGAATTCTCCCTTAATACCTCTTCAAGTTTTAATCTTGTGAAAATGTATACAAAATACAATAGCCATTCTTTATGTATTAATGTGCTTTCACAAGACATTATATATTAATGTAAAGGCTATTGTTTATTATCTTAACGTGATTCACAAGCCATTATATATTAATGTAAAGGTCATTGTTATATTTGAATGTTGAGAGACGTATAAGACGTAGTTATCTCCTAGGACGAATAAAATTACAGTATTTTTTTATTCAAACATGTTTAATTATTTAATCAAGTAGACTTAAAAATTAATAAATTTTCTACTAGGCACTGATTTATTCACGGATGTTAAGGCTGTGGTCAAATGATCATAATTGAGACAAAGCTTATATCATGACTTTCACAGATGATTTAGTTTTCTAGAGTTTTGGAGGTTTATGCATTACCTCTAAC
>WYDK02118172.1:2259291-2275832 GCA_009867345.2 Toxicodendron radicans
TTGTTCTATTTTATTAGTGATAATCTAAACTTCTACCTCTTCCTTCAATACTAAGCAAATTCCAAACAAGTCATATGACTCATTTTACCAATTAAACCTCCAAAAGTAATAATAATGCCAAAAACTTTGGTTCTCATGTCTACTTCGGTAGTACTTCATTTTGGCTAATAAAAAACAATAATATTGTACATAAATTAATATGATTATCTTTAATTTCATACATGAAATTGACAAAATATAGTGATGTTATCTTTACATCCAAGATTTTTTTTTTATCTTCTTTAGTGTAATTTTAATTTAGTTCCTTAATTATTGCCATTTTAAACTAACTACTAATTGTTATTAGATTTGTAAATTATTCAAAAATATTTCAGCTTCTTGTAAATTCAGGTTTATACCCCCGCTAATCATTGTTTTTCGTTTTTCAAATATTGTCTGAGTGTTTCAGTTTCGGTTATAGATACCCTTTCGTTAAAGGTCGTTTACGTTTTTTGTAAAAATATGACATGAGTTATTTTAGTATCATATCGTCGAGTGTTTAATACTGGTTTGAGATAGTTTTTCTATTCGTTCTTACTCCGTAAGAGGAATGATGACACAATATGTTTTCATATAATAACCGTCTATTGATTTATTTAATTTAGAATATTTTAGAAAACTAGAATAATAAATTAAAAAACAAATAAAAAATAAAAAGATAAAAAAAAATTGAAATTTTGTTCAAATTCAATTTCATCTCTCCTCCCAATCCCCTCCTTTCCTTCATTCATTCAGCCTTCTCTTCTTTATTTTCTCCACCTATATAAACTCCATCCCCAAACCCTCCTCATTTTAGCTTCTCTTCTCTATTTCTATTTCTCTTCTCACTCTTAATTTTCTCTCTCTCTCTCTCTCTTGCGATCTCATCGCAATTCCAAAACCCTAATTTTCATTCACAAACCCTCAATTTCACTTCCTCTTCAGGATCCGATCACTTCCTTCCTTCTGTGTATACATACCGGTACCGATACTCACTCCTCTCTCACTCTCTCTAAACCCTACCTCTGCCCCTTCGATCGATTCTCGATTGATTGAGAGTTGATCGCGTTTGATCATCGTTCCCCGTTCTGGCAATGCTTTTTGTTTCACGATGAAGCTCAAACGACGGAGAGCTTTAGAAGTGGTCAGTTTTTGATTAATTTTTTTTTGATTTTCTTTTTTTGTACGCGTATGATTGTACTTGTTACTGTTAGTGATTATTTGCTTTGTTTTGATCGTATTTGTGTGTTCGTATTGTTACGTTTGTTTGTTAATTGGAGTGGGGAATCGATAGCTTGGGCAATGTTTAATATGTCAGTGAATGTCTTTGTTTGTTAAGTTTAATTGGGAGACTCGGAATTTAGATTCTTTTGGAGTGTGTTCGTCGTAGTTTTAATGATAGAGGGGTTTGGAAGTTGTCAATTTTTTTCTTTTTAATTTTTCCAGGTCTGATTGTACTTGTTACTGTTTATGATTACATGCTTTGTTTTGATCGTATTTGTGTATGTTTATTGGTACGTGTGTTTGCTGATTGTAGTGGGAGTTGATAGTTCAGGCAATGCTTAAGTTACGTTTGTTAATGTGTTTGTTTTGTTTAGTTTAATTGAAGGTTTCGAATTTAGATTCATTTTGGGTGTGTTTGTCGTAAACAGAGGGGTTTGGAAGTGGTGTAATCTGACCGTGTATGGTTATATGCTTTGTTCTGATTTATGTGTATTTGTGAATTGTAGTGGTGGTTGATGGGAGAGGCTATGTCTAATATGTCTGAACTTTGCTTTATGGGGTTTGTTTGTGTGTTAATGCGTTTGTTTTATTTAGTTTAATTGAAAAATCTCCAATTTAAATTTGTTTCAAGTGTGGTACGATTAATTCTGGTGTTTATGTTAATTTTTGGTTTCTTGAAGTGGTTGTTTTTTAATATTTTTTTTGATACGGGTATAATTCTATTTGTTACTCTGTGTTGTTGTAAGTCTTCAGTCAGCATTGAATTTTACACTTCGGTTTGATCATATTTATGCCTGTATGTTGCTATAGTAGTTGTTAATGTGTGTTAAGTTTATTGATACTTGATATGTCAGGCAATGTTTGATTTAGGTGAATTTTTTTGAATGGGGTTTTTGGGTGTTGTAAATGTGTTTTTTTTGTTTAGTTTATAGAATGATTTCCAATTTAGATTCATGTTTGAGTGTGTTGCAAATAATTTTAGTGTTTATGTTAGTTTTTGGTTTCTTGATGTTTCAGGCAGTGACTGAACTGGGGTAAATGTAAAAAAAATATTTGATAGTTTAAGTTTTTCTATGCTAACTGTTATAGTTTAGTTGTTACTACAAAAAATTTATGTTTCGGCTAGAGCCTTAGTTGTATCTCGAGTTTGCTATCGGGTTTGGGATTCTGGAACTAAATTAGGTTAGGTTTAAAGGCAGCCGTCAGGTTTTATTGCATCTAAGTTTTATTTCAAGTAACTTAGTGTCATTCATGCTCTACAAGGCAATCGAAAAGTTGTCTACTAGTTGGCAATTGCTGGTGTAGGTGCTTGCATTATGTGAACTTATTCTTTTGTGTGATTTTTTTTTAATTTTACTGTGTTATATTGGAGAGACATAAATATGAATCTTGAAATTTGACGGTTTTTGGAGTTCTCATACCTATTTATTTTTCCTTTTATATCTTCAGCCTCCCAAAATCAGATCTTTCATCAATAGCGTCACTTCTGTGCCGCTTGAGAATATAGAAGAGCCCCTAAAAACTTTTGTATGGGAGTTCGATAAGGTGCCTTCATTGCCTTTATCTCATTCAGTATTGTTGATATATTTATGGAGTTTGATTTATGCTTATTTTTATTTTTATTTTTGGTGCAGGGAGATTTCCATCATTGGGTTGATCTTTTTAACCATTTTGATTCATTTTTTGAGAAGCATGTAAAATCTAGGAAGGATTTGCAGGTTGAGGATAACTTCTTGGAATCTGATCCTCCTTTCCCAAGAGAAGCAGTTCTTCAAATACTCCGTGTCATAAGAATAATTTTGGAGAATTGTACAAATAAGCATTTTTATAGTTCGTATGAGGTATGTTTTTATGTTTCAGAAATCCTTTGCAAGCTTATTTGTGCTTAGATTTTGGTGTGTTAGGATTAAACTACCCCATGGTGGATAACCTGCTTTAGTCATTAATTTGTTTAACATGTATTTTAATAGTCAAAGTGCTTGATGATAATGCTTCATTGTTTGCCATTCTTTCTTTTCCCTGATCTCTTTTTTTTGGGGATTCTCATCTTCTTGCAGCAGCATCTTTCATCCTTGCTTGCTTCCACTGATGCGGATGTGGTTGAGGCTTGCCTGCAGACTTTGGCAGCTTTTTTGAAGAAAACTATTGGGAAGTATTCCATTAGAGATGCTTCTTTGAATTCAAAGTTATTTGCTCTTGCACAAGGTTGGGGGGGAAAGGAAGAGGGTCTTGGATTAATTGCATGTGCTGTGCAAAATGGGTGTGATCCTGTAGCTTATGAGTTGGGCTGCACCTTGCATTTTGAGTTCTATGCAGTGAATGAGTCATCAAATGAAATCTCTTCCACAGAGCAGTCAATACAAGGTTTACAAATAATTCATTTACCTAACATCAACACTCGTCCAGAAAATGATCTGGAGCTTCTGAATAAGTTAGTTGCAGAGTACAGAGTTCCCACCAGTTTAAGATTTTCTCTTTTGTCAAGGTTGCGGTTTGCAAGGGCTTTTGGCTCTCTAGCTGCTCGACAACAATATACATGCATTCGCTTATATGCCTTCATAGTTCTAGTTCAAGCAAGCAGTGACGCTGATGATCTAGCTTCATTTTTTAACTCTGAGCCTGAGTTTGTCAATGAATTAGTTACCCTGTTGAGTTATGAAGATGCAGTGCCTGAGAAAATTCGGATACTTTGCCTGCTTTCATTAGTTGCACTTTGTCAAGATCGGTCCCGCCAGCCATCTGTATTGACTGCTGTGACATCTGGTGGGCACTGCGGTATCCTATCTAGCCTCATGCAGAAAACTATTGATTCTGTTCTTAGTAATTCCTCAAAGTGGTCTGTTGTTTTTGCTGAGGCTTTGTTATCACTTGTCACGGTTTTGGTTTCATCTTCGTCGGGTTGCTCAGCAATGCGAGAGGCTGGGTTTATTCCTACTCTTTTACCTCTTCTCAAAGACACAGATCCTCAGCACTTGCATTTGGTCAGCACAGCTGTGCATATTCTAGAAGCTTTCATGGATTACAGTAATCCAGCTGCTGCATTGTTCAGAGACTTGGGTGGTTTAGATGATACCATCTCTCGCCTGAAGGTAGAGGTGTCCTATGTAGAAAATGGTTCTAAGCAACGTGGTGAGGATTCTGATTGTAGTGGGAGCAGTTCACAAATTGTTGCAAGTACTTCCAGTGAGCTCGATAACATGCAGCCTCTATATTCTGAAGCATTAGTTTCATATCACCGGCGACTACTGATGAAAGTTCTGTTGCGTGCTATATCTCTTGGAACTTATGCTCCTGGAAACACTGCCCGTATTTATGGCTCTGAGGAGAGTTTATTGCCACAATGCTTATGCATTATTTTTAGAAGAGCAAAGGATTTCGGTGGTGGGGTATTTTCACTTGCAGCAACTGTCATGAGTGATTTGATTCACAAAGATCCTACCTGTTTTCCTGTCTTAGATGCAGCTGGCCTGCCTTCTGCATTCCTTGATGCAATAATGGATGGTGTTTTATGCTCTGCAGAAGCCATAATATGCATACCTCAGTGCTTGGATGCCTTGTGCCTAAACAATAATGGTCTTCAGGCTGTGAAAGATCGCAATGCTTTGAGGTGCTTTGTGAAAATCTTTACTTCCAGAACTTATTCGCGTGTCCTTGCAGGTGATACACCAGGATCCCTGTCTAGTGGACTGGATGAACTTATGCGCCATGCTTCTTCTCTGCGTGGTCCTGGAGTAGATATGGTGATTGAGATCTTGAATGCCATTATAAAAATTGGATCAGGGGCTGATCCATCATGTTTATCCACTGATCCTCTGTGTGATAGTACTCCTGTTCCTATGGAAACTGATGTCGAAGAGAGGACCTTGGTTACGCCAGATGATAGGGATTCTTCCAAAATGGATAGTTCAGAGCAGACATCTGAGTCGTCTTCTGATGCATCCTTAGCGAATATTGAATCTTTTCTTCCTGATTGTGTAGGCAATGTTGCTCGTCTTCTTGAAACGATTCTTCAGAATGCTGACACATGTCGTATATTTGTCGAGAAGAAGGGGATTGATGCTGTCTTGCAGTTGTTCACCTTGCCTTTAATGCCTATTTCAGCATCAGTTGGTCAGAGTATTCCGGTTGCTTTTAAGAACTTCTCACCTCAGCATTCTGCCTCTCTGGCTCGGGCTGTTTGTTCGTATTTGAGAGAACATTTGAAATTAACAAATGAACTATTAATTTCAATTGGAGGTACCCAGCTTGCTGCAGTTGAATCTGGAAAGCAAACTAAAGTTTTGAGACATCTTTCCAGTCTAGAGGGTCTTTTCTCTCTTTCCATTTTTTTGTTGAAGGGTACTAGTACTGTTGTTTCTGAATTGAGCACTGCAGATGCTGATGTATTGAAAGATCTTGGGAAAGCATATAGGGAAATAATTTGGCAAATTTCTTTGTGTAATGATACCAAGGCAGATGAGAAGAAGAATGCTGATCAAGAGGTGGAAAATGTAGATGCAGCTCCATCCAGTGCTGTTGGAAGGGAAAGTGATCATGATGAAAATCTTCCAGCAGTGAGATACATGAACCCTGTTTCCGTTAGGAATGCTTCACAGTCGCTGTGGGGTGGAGAAAGAGAGTTTCTTTCGGTTGTTCGTTCTGGTGAAGGTTTACATCGTCGTAGTCGACATCATGGTTTGTCTCGCATTCGGGGTGGAAGAACTAGTCGGCACCTGGAGGCATTTAACATTGATTCTGAAATTCAGCCTAATTTACCTGAGACATCTTCTTCACAGGATTTGAAGAAGAAAAGTCCTGATGTTCTTGTCATGGAAATCCTTAACAAGTTGGCTTCAACATTGCGTGCTTTCTTTACAGCTCTTGTGAAGGGTTTCACCTCACCAAATCGTCGTAGAGCTGATTCAGGCTCATTGAGTTCAGCTTCAAAGACCCTTGGAACTGCCCTGGCTAAAACATTTCTGGAGGCCCTAAGCTTCTCTGACTATTCATCTTCTTCTGGGCTTGATATGTCACTGTCAGTGAAGTGTCGGTATCTTGGGAAGGTTGTGGATGACATGGCAGCACTCACATTTGACAACAGGCGACGTACTTGTTACACAGCAATGGTTAATAATTTTTATGTCCATGGAACCTTCAAAGAGCTACTCACCACATTTGAAGCTACTAGTCAGTTGTTATGGACCCTACCATACTCTATTCCAACATCAGGTATTGATCCTGAGAAAGTAGGCGAGGGAAGCAAATTGACTCACAATGCATGGCTGCTTGATACATTGCAAAGCTATTGCCGTGTGCTGGAGTATTTTGTTAATTCAGCTTTACTTTTGTCTCCAACCTCTGCTTCCCAGGCTCAGCTGCTTGTTCAGCCACCAGTTGCTGTTGGTTTATCAATTGGGCTCTTCCCTGTTCCTAGGGACCCAGAAGCCTTTGTTCGCATGCTTCAATCTCAGGTTCTGGACGTGATACTGCCTATCTGGAACCACCCTATGTTTCGAAACTGTAGTCCAGGTTTCATTGCCTTGGTAATTTCACTTGTTACTCATGTATACTCTGGTGTAGGAGATGTGAAGCGGAATCGTAGTGGTGTTGCAGTTAGTACAAACCAGCGTCTCATGCCTCCACCACCTGATGAAAATACTATTGCCATCATTGTTGATATGGGCTTTTCAAGGGCAAGAGTGGAGGAAGCACTGAGACGGGTGGAAACAAATAGTGTTGAAATGGCCACAGAGTGGTTGTTGAGTCATTCTGAGGATCCTGTGCAAGAAGATGATGAACTGGCTCGAGCACTTGCTCTGTCTCTGGGAAGTTCGTCAGATACAGCAAAAGTTGACAGTACTGACAAGTCAATGGATGTTCTGACTGAAGAGGGTCAAGTGAAGGCACCCCCTGTTAATGATATCCTTGCTTCATCTGTCAAATTGCTTCAGAGTAGTGATACAATGGCATTCCCATTGACAGATTTGCTTGTGACACTTTGCAATCGAAACAAAGGAGAAGATCGTCCACAAGTTGTATCTCATCTTGTTCAGCACCTTAAAGAATGTCCGTTGGATTTTTCAAAGGATACCAGTGCATTGTGTACGATATCACATATTATAGCATTGCTTCTTTTTGAGGATGGAAGTACTAGAGAAATTGCTGCACAGAATGGTATTGTACCTACTGCAGTGGATATCCTCGTGAGTTTTAAGGCTAGAAATGAGTCACAGAATGAAATTGTGGTCCCTAAATGCATAAGTGCTTTACTACTTATTTTAGATAACCTGTTGCAGTCTCGGCCTGGAATTGTCTCTGAATCCACAGAAGGAACTCAGGTAGGATCTCTGCCTGACTCATCTGGAGAGCTGTCAGCTCCAGCAGCAGTTACAGAGAAAAAATTGGATTCAGATGTCAACGATCAAAAATCTATCTCATCTATCTCACCATTTGAGAAAATGTTGGGGAAATCTACAGGTTACTTGACTATGGATGAGAGTCATAAGGTGCTGCTTGTAGCCTGTGACCTCATAAAACAACATGTTCCAGCCATGATCATGCAGGCTGTTCTGCAGTTATGTGCTCGCTTGACGAAAACACATGTCCTAGCTCTGCAATTTCTTGAAAATGGTGGCTTGGCTGCTCTGTTTAGTCTTCCAAGAAGTTGTTTTTTCCCTGGATACGACACTGTTGCATCTGCTATCATTAGACATCTCCTTGAAGACCCTCAGACACTGCAAACAGCCATGGAATTGGAGATACGGCAACATTTGAGTCTAAACAGGCATTCTGGACGTAGTCTCCCACGAACATTCTTGATATCAATGGCACCTGTTATTTCAAGAGATCCTGTAATATTTATGAAAGCTGCAGCAGCAATTTGTCAGCTGGAGTCATCAGGAGGGAGGACCTTTGTGGTTTTGACAAAGGAAAAAGAAAAGGACAAGGAAAAAGACAAATCAAAATCAACAGGTGGTGAACTTGGACTATCTTCTATAGAATCTGTTCGGATTTCTGAAAATAAGAGTCATGATGGATTAAGTAGATGTTCCAAAGGTCACAAAAGAATTCCTGCCAATCTTACGCAAGTAATTGATCAGCTACTTGAAATAGTATTGAAATACCCTTTGCCTAAAAGCCAGGAAGATGGTATGAGTGACTTGATTTCTATGGAGGTAGATGAACCTGCTACAAAAGTGAAGGGTAAGTCGAAAGTTGATGAGACAAGGAAAACAAAGTCCGATTCAGAAAGATCTGCTAGCCTTGCTAAAGTGACTTTTGTTCTCAAATTATTGAGTGATATTCTTCTTATGTATGTACATGCTGTTGGGGTTATACTGAGAAGGGATTTGGAGATGTGTCAACTCCGAGGGCCCAACCATCTAGATGGTTCTGGACAAGGTGGAATTCTTCATCATGTTTTACATTGGCTACTTCCACTGTCTGTTGATAAATCAGCTGGGCCTGATGAATGGAGAGAAAAGTTGTCTGAAAAAGCTTCATGGTTTCTGGTGGTACTGTGCGGTCGTTCCAGTGAAGGGCGTAAACGAGTAATTAATGAACTTGTAAAAGCCTTATCTTCATTATCAAACCTGGAGAGCAATTCAACTAAGAGCAGTTTGTTGCCTGATAAAAAGGTTTTTGCTTTTGTTGATTTGGCCTATTCTATTTTGTCAAAAAATTCATCATCCAGCAACTTACCTGGTCCTGGGTGCTCCCCGGACATTGCAAAAAGCATGATTGATGGTGGAATGGTTCAATGCTTAACCAGCATTCTTCAAGTAATTGATTTGGACTATCCTGATGCTCCAAAAACTGTGAATCTTATACTGAAGGCTCTTGAAAGCCTAACAAGGGCTGCTAATGCAAGTGAGCAGGTTTTTAAATCTGAAGGGGGCAACAAGAAAAAATCTGTAGGGTCAAACGGAAGACATGATGATCAGGTTACTGCTGCTGCTGAGACTATAGAGCCTAATCAAAATAGGAGCAATCAACATGAAGTTACTGATGCTGAAGACACTGAACAACAGCCCCAAGGAATTTCTCGAAGTGAAGGAAACAATGAAGTGAATGCAAACCAGTCTGCTGAGCAAGATATGGGAATAGAAGTGGAAGATGCAACAACTACCAATCCACCTATGGAGCTTGGTATGGATTTCATGCGTGAAGAAATTGATGAACGTGGTGTGTTAAACAACACTGACCAAATTGAAATGACGTTTCACGTTGAGAATAGGGCAGATGATGATATGGGTGATGAGGATGATGACATGGGAGATGATGCAGATGATGATGAGGATGATGATGAGGGGGATGATGAGGATGAGGATATAGCAGAAGATGGTGCTGGCATGATGTCTCTAGCTGATACTGATGTGGATGACCACGATGATACTGGCTTGGGAGATGAATACAATGATGAGATGATGGATGAAGAAGATGATGATTTTCATGAGGATCGTGTCATAGAGGTGCGGTGGAGGGAGGCCCTTGATGGTTTGGATCATTTGCAGGTGCTTGGGCAACCTGGAGGTGCAAGTGGTCTTATTGATGTGGCCGCTGAACCATTCGAAGGGGTGAATGTGGATGACCTTTTTGGTCTTCGCAGCAGACCTTTAGGTTTTGAGCGCCGGCGTCAAACCGGTAGGTCTTCCTTTGAGCGATCTGTCACAGAAGTAAGTGGGTTTCAACATCCTCTCCTCTCAAGGCCATCCCACTCAGGTGACCTGGTCTCAATGTGGTCATCTGGTGGGAACTCATCCCGGGATTTAGAAGCTCTGTCATCTGGGAGTTTTGATGTTGCTCACTTCTACATGTTTGATGCCCCTGTTTTTCCGTATGATCATGTGCCAAGTAGTCTTTTTGGTGATCGTTTGGGTGGTGCAGCACCCCCACCATTGACTGATTATTCTGTAGGTATGGATTCATTGCAGTTATCTGGGCGAAGAGGGCTGGGTGATGGTCGATGGACTGATGATGGTCAACCGCAGGCAGGACCCCAGGCTTCTGCGATTGCGCAGGCTGTAGAAGAGCACTTTGTATCTCAGTTGCGTAGTATATCTCCAGCAAGCAATCTGGCTGAAAGGCAATCCCAGAATTCAGGAGTTCAGGAGAGGCAGTTATCAGATGCACCTGCATCTGTTGATGGTCTAGCAGTGGTAGAGGGTGAAAATGTTGCTAGTCCTCAAAATGAAGGTCAGGATCAAGAAAATGGCAATGAAATAGTTGATCACCAATCTGATCCAACAGTTGGTAGTGTTCCAACTGGGGAGCAGAACAATTCTGGGACTGTTGTCGAAGATGAGCCTATGGTTATCCAACCACTTTCTTTGAACTCTACACCTAATGGACAAGATATTATGGAAATTGGGGATGGTAATGGTACTTTTGCTGAGCAAGTAGAGGCAATTCCAGAGTTTGTCAACTCAGCTGCAGATTGCCCTACTGATCTGCAACATGAAGGTGCCTCTGGAATGTCTTCAAATGTGCATGATGTGTCAGTTCAGACCAGTGGCATTGATGGATCGACAAGAGTGGATGATCAGGCCAGTAATCTTGTGTTGATGGATTCTGGTATGGAGATGCCTAATCTAGGTGATGTGCAAGCTTCTTCAGTTCATGCAAATATTGATGTTGATATGAGTGGTGTTGATGTTGAAGGAAATCAGGCTGAACAATCCATGCCTGCTTCTGAACAAGGTGTAGATATGTCATCATCTGGGCAAAACACTGTGGTTTCTCAAGACACTGTTCAGACTGACCAAACTATTGCGAATAATGAGGCTCCTGGTGCTAGTGCTATTGATCCAACCTTCTTGGAGGCACTACCTGAAGACTTAAGGGCAGAAGTGCTAGCTTCTCAACAAGCTCAGTCCGTTCAACCTCCGACTTATACACCTCCTTCAGCAGATGACATAGATCCGGAGTTTTTGGCTGCCCTGCCTCCTGATATCCAAGCAGAAGTTTTGGCACAACAAAGAGCACAGAGGTTTGCGCAACAGGGAGAAGGGCAACCAGTTGACATGGATAATGCTTCAATAATTGCTACTTTTCCTGCTGATTTGCGTGAAGAGGTATCTTTTCTGAACTTAGCATTTTATTACTAATTGATTGTGGTAACTCTTTCTAATGTTGCATTTATTTCAGGTACTTTTGACTTCTTCAGAAGCAGTTTTATCCGCTTTACCTTCTCCATTACTTGCTGAAGCTCAGATGTTAAGAGACCGAGCAATGAGTCATTATCAGGCTCGCAGTCTTTTTGGAGGAAGCCACAGGTTAAATGGTCGAAGGAATGGTCTGGGTTTTGATAGGCAGACAGTGATGGACAGGGGTGTTGGAATTACAATAGGCCGAAGAGCAGCTTCTGCCATTGCAGATAGTTTGAAAGTGCGGGAAATTGAAGGAGAGCCTCTATTGGATGCAAATGCATTGAAAGCTTTGATCCGGCTTCTACGGTTAGCGCAGGTAATGGCATATTCTATCTTATGGTTAAGTGGCGATACTATTATGAGCGGGCTGAAGTGTTCTTTACCAGCTTACCTGCCAAAGGTTTATTTATCAGTTGTTTATTAAGGTGTCTTTCTTTGTGCTGCATTTCAATTATTCTGCTGACTCTCTGCATTTTTTCTCCCTTCCTGTGTGGTAGCCCCTTGGGAAAGGCCTTCTGCAGAGATTGCTGTTAAATCTGTGTGCACATAGTATTACAAGGGCAGCTTTAGTTCGTCTTTTACTCGATATGATTAAACCCGAGGCTGAAGGTTCAGCTAATGGATTGGCAACAATTAATTCACAGAGGCTCTATGGCTGTCAGTCAAATGTTGTTTATGGCCGTTCACAGTTGTTGGATGGTATTTCTTCCATTTTTGTTGTCATCACTATTATATGCTCTGTTTTGGGTTTAACATATTAATCAATTTCTTTTTTTTGGGGTTACAAACAGGTCTTCCTCCGCTGGTGTTGCGTCGAATTCTTGAGATTATGACTTATCTGGCCACAAACCATTCTGCTGTTGCAAATATGTTGTTCTACCTTGATCCCTCAATTGTTCCAGAGCTTGCAACTCCAAAATACTTTGAAACTAAGGACAAAGGCAAAGAGAAAATTCTGGATGGAGATGCTTCGTCAGAACCTCTGGGTGACTTACAGGATGGGCATGTTCCTTTAATACTCTTCCTGAAACTCTTGAACCGACCTCTATTTTTACGCAGCACTGCACATCTTGAGCAGGTAAAATAGTTTTTTTGCATGAGAAGTTTTAAGATATATTAGACACTTCCATCTTTGAAGCTGTATGTGATAGGTTGGGCTGCAATCTTCCTGTAATCCTGAATTTGTATGGTTACGTCTAGTTTAGATTTATAGTCTTCCTCTAATTTTTATATGTTAATGTCTCTTGTGGTTCAGGTCATGGGTTTGCTTCAGGTAATTGTTTATACAGCAGCTTCAAAATTTGAATGTCGGTCACAATCTGAATCAGCAACCGAAAATTCCCAAAAACCGCTGATTGATGAAGCTTCTGGTGATGCTCAAAAAGATCCTCCTTCGGCTGAACCAGCATCAAGCCAAGAGGATAAAAATGCTAGTGACAAGTCATTGACTTCAGATGGAAAGAGGAGCATGGATATCTGTGATATTTTCTTGCATCTGCCACAATGTGATTTGCGCAATCTATGCAGCCTTCTTGGTCGTGAAGGGTACTTCTTATCCTCTGATTTTTATCCGTGAATGTACTAGAAGTTCTATGTTCTCTGTGCTCTATGTTGGCTAGTAATCCATAGTATTATGTGAATTTATTGCTAGTTATTATCATTAGCTGTTTATCTACTTCCTGTTACCATAACTTCAAATTTCTTTGAGTTTCCATTTCTTTGTTTCTCTTCAAGGCAGTAGGGTATTAATAGAGTCGTTCTAATTTGTTTTAATTACTTGTTTAGGTTGTCAGATAAAGTTTATATGTTAGCTGGTGAGGTTCTGAAGAAGTTGGCCATTGTTGCTGCACCCCATCGAAAGTTCTTTACTTCAGAGCTTTCGGAACTGGCTCATGGTTTGAGTAGTTCAGCTGTCAATGAGCTTGTGACACTGAGTGATACACACATGTTGGGGCTGAGTGCTGGTTCCATGGCTGGGGCCGCAATTTTACGTGTGCTACAGGCACTCAGCTCACTCTTGTCACCTAGTGGCGGTGAAAGTTCAGGTCAGGAGAATGATGGGGAACAGGAGGAGCAAACTACAATGTGGAATCTAAATGTTGCACTTGAGCCATTATGGCAAGAATTAAGTAATTGTATTGGTATGACAGAGACACAGCTGGGTCAAAACTCCTTCTGTCCAAGTATGTCTAATATAAATGTTGGGGAGCAGGTACAGGGGACTGCCAGTACGTCACCTCTTCCACCAGGAACACAGAGACTCCTTCCTTTTATTGAGGCTTTCTTTGTTTTGTGTGAAAAGCTACAAGCAAACCTTGCCATGATCCACCAAGATCATGCAAATGTAACTGCTAGAGAAGTCAAAGAGTCTGCCGGGAGCTCAACTTCCTTAACCATGAAATACAATGATGATTCTCAGAGAAAGCTTGATGGTGCTGTCACATTTGCTAGGTTTGCTGAAAAGCATCGCCGGCTTCTTAATGCTTTTATCAGACAGAATCCCAGTTTGTTGGAGAAATCACTTTCTATGATGCTGAAGGCACCTAGGCTGATTGATTTTGATAACAAGAGAGCATATTTCCGTTCAAGGATAAGGCAACAGCATGAACAACACCTCTCAGGCCCACTGCGAATCAGTGTTCGGCGGGCATATGTTTTAGAGGATTCTTACAATCAGCTGCGAATGCGGTCCACACAAGATTTGAAGGGAAGGTTGAATGTGCATTTCCAAGGTGAAGAGGGCATTGATGCTGGGGGTCTGACGAGGGAATGGTATCAATTACTGTCAAGGGTCATATTTGATAAAGGAGCATTACTTTTCACTACTGTTGGAAATAATGCATCTTTCCAGCCAAACCCCAATTCTGTTTACCAGACTGAGCATCTTTCCTACTTCAAATTTGTGGGCCGTGTGGTAATCTCTTGGTTTAATGAATTTTAGAGCTTTGTGTTATTTGTGTTGATTTCTCAGCAAGTTGATCATTGCTATGATATTTTATGCAGGTTGCCAAAGCTCTCTTTGATGGTCAGCTTTTGGATGTTCATTTCACCAGGTCCTTCTACAAGCACATCCTTGGTGTCAAAGTGACTTACCACGACATAGAGGCTGTTGACCCTGACTATTATAAGAACTTAAAGTGGATGCTGGAGGTTAGTCGTTATAATTCCACAGTCTAGTGTTGTCTTTCTTTTTTGAACTCTGGTTTTCTGTTGACATCTGTCTGCAGAGCAAGTTTGGAAACTGTAAGGAGTGACATCTTTTTGCGTCTTTTCTATTTCAGAATGATGTAAGTGACATTCCTGACCTGACATTTAGCATGGATCCAGATGAAGAAAAGCACATTCTTTACGAGAAAACTGAGGTATTTTAATTTGTATTTTGTTTTTTTATTAGTTCATCTTGAGCGGCTTTTTTTTTAAATTACCGTGATTTTCTTCTATACAACATTTTTGTTATTATTTATTTATTTTTTTGCAAATTTTCTTCTGACCTGTTTTATTTCATGCTAATTTCTTTCTTCTTGATGTTCTACGTTAAATAGGTTACTGATTATGAGCTTAAACCGGGAGGAAGAAATATAAGGGTTACAGAAGAAACAAAGCACGAGTATGTGGACCTTGTTGCTGATCATATCTTGACCAATGCTATCCGTCCACAGATCAATTCGTTCCTGGAAGGTTTCAGTGAATTGGTTCCTCGAGAACTTATTTCAATTTTCAATGATAAAGAGCTAGAGCTACTAATCAGTGGACTTCCTGAAATTGATTGTGAGTTGACCCGACTATAATTCTACTTAATTTGTGGTTTACTTGCATTTCCTTTGACTGTCTGACTGGTTTCTTTGTCATTGCAGTGGATGATCTAAGGGCCAATACAGAGTACACTGGCTATACAGCTGCATCTAATGTTGTTCAGTGGTTTTGGGAAGTTGCTAAAGCTTTCAACAAGGAAGACATGGCTAGACTGCTCCAATTTGTCACTGGAACATCAAAGGTACGTTGATGATCTACAGTAAATGGTCCTTGATGTTTTCATTTTTCAGGCACATGTAATATGTTGAGGGATAATACATATGATAATTACTATAGGGCCATGAGATTCTCTCACTAATAGTTCTGATTTTTATCCATTGCATTAATGTATTTCATTCTGGATTCAGGTTCCATTGGAGGGTTTCAAGGCATTGCAAGGTATCTCGGGTCCCCAGAAGTTTCAAATTCACAAGGCATATGGAGCTCCCGAGCGTCTGCCGTCAGCTCATACATGGTCAGTGAAGAGCACTTGATGCATATTGTTATTCTTTGTTTCCAGGTGGCAAGTGTTTCTTAGAATCATGGCATCATCTCCTAACATTTCTATCTTATTTTCCAGCTTCAATCAGCTAGATCTTCCCGAGTATTCATCCAAGGATCATCTTCAAGAACGTTTGCTGCTTGCTATACATGAAGCCAGCGAAGGTTTTGGCTTTGGTTGATAAATTCTTTTGTGATAGCGTAGCTCAGCAAGCCATCAATCCAACTTCAATTCTTGATGTACATGTCAGTAAGACATCTCTCGATCTTGTACCTATTTTGTATAATCTGGAATTGTTCCATTCTATTGTTTCCAAAGTTGGATCCGGTTACTGACAAATGATATAACCTTTTAATTTCCGTCCAGAGTGTTACTGATTTGGGTGGATAGAACAAGTTAATCAATAACTGGGGGAAAGGCCAAATTAAATTAGAGCATAAAAATCGGATTATAGATGGGATTTCTGGCAAAGCATATCATCATCTCAAACATTGATAGATAGAGTTGGCGAAGGTTTCAATTACGAACAAAGGGGAAGCTCAGGTTTCAATTACGGAGAAAGGGGAAGCTCAGGTCTTTTATTGAACAGCACTGAGCTGGAAAATGGTTTTTGTTTTTGGTTTGGCAAATAGATGATTCTGAGGAGCGTATATAATGTTGTTATTAATGGGTATCATTGTTCATAGTAGGTTTTTGATTTTGAGTCGTCTTAGCCTTGTTTTATGAGGCATTTTATATGAATAAAGTAGAACAGATTTGATTGTATCCATTTTGAATTTTATTTTTAATATCATACAATTTTCAGTTTCAGCAATTCAAACAATTTTCTAACTTATTGTTATTATAAGTTACTAAATTAATGTTTCATATTACTATTC
>WYDK02118172.1:2289806-2301898 GCA_009867345.2 Toxicodendron radicans
TTTTTTTCAAATTTTCTTAATTTGAGGGTAGGCCCTCAAACCCCTTGGGTCCGCCCCTGCTAATCAGGCAAATCTTGTGGTTTTTTTTTGTTGGTTTGTGTTGGGCGAATTGTTGCCTTGTTGCGCGCGCTTGTCTGGAGACTGTTGGGCTGAGCTCGACCTTTTGTCGAACAGGTTGCGTGCAACGGGAAAATGGGAAAGGTGGAAGCTTTGGGGAGTGCGGTGACCGGAAATCAACCGCACACAAGCTAGAAAACACGTCTAATAGCCTTCCTTTGTCATCTTCCAGCAATCAAATACCCAATCGGGCCAATCCCAATTCATCAATCAAACAAACAACCAAAAACTTAGGAAAGAGGGGCAGTGATGATCGGTGGCGCTCGACGAGCAGAGGGCGTTGGGAATGTTGGAGGTTTTGGAGATGACGTGTCGGTGGAGTGATGGTGGTGCTGGGAGTAATTGCTGGTGACGGGTCGTCGGAAAAAAGCTTGAGCGCGCAAACAACCAACAAAACCGCGAGAATTCTTCATAACAAAATTTATTAATGAAATTGTGCTTTGGGTAGTAAAGTGGTATTTTAAGGTGGGAAAGTGTCACGAGGCCATTATTTGGGTGGGAAAAAATCGTTTACTCAAAAAAAAAAAAAAAAAAAACTATATACATGAGAGAGCTAACCGGGGGCTTCAAAGAAACTCTTATAAGGGGTCGTTTGGTTAGGGGTAAAGTAAGATGAGGCGGGTAATGTCATCCTTTATTATCCTATTACTCAGTTTGGTTGGTTAAGTAATAAAACATTTCGGTAATCTTATTATATCAATAGTAAGTTACTGTTGGTAATATATGGATAATCTTATTACCACCATTTTCTTAAGTATTTTTAGATTAGCTAGGTAATCTTTATTTTGTACAATGTGTCCCCAACTATTAAATTTTTTGAGCAAATATGCCTTTTATTTAAAAAATTAATTTACCTTAATATCCCACCACCTAGAGCCATCCATTTCACTACCGCCAGTAACCGGCCACCAGCCGACAGTCGTCGAACGACGTTTGGGGACTGCCAGACACCTATCTGGCCAGATCAAAGCTGAAAAGGCCAGATAGATCTAGCCAAAAAGCCGTTTTTCGGCCAATTTCAACGGCCAAAAACTGGCCTGTAATTAAAGCCAAAATCTGCCTGTTGAAAACTAGCCTGTAAACGGCCAGAAACTGGCCTGTAAAAGGCTAGAATTTGGACTGTTGTGTGGGAATTTTCACAAAGAGCCTGCATGAGTTGGGTAGTGTTAGAGGATTCGAAACGTCTGGGGTGAGCTGAGCCAAATTTGGCTCGACGTGTCATCATCGCCAAAAAAGTGCTCGACGCATAGATGGCTCGTTTTAGTCAAAGAGGTCGGTAAGTGTGCAAGGTCATCAGAATGAATGAGCTTGCCAGAAGAGCACAATCAACATATAAGATAAGCATTTCCCCCCAAAAGTCGGGATAAGATCGGATTCAAAATTTAAATTGATCGTCCAATCCCTAAAGTTTCAGGATATACTTCCTTTTAAGCTAGTAATCTCGGATTGGGCGGGCTTTTCATATACAATGTAATGCTATAAATACCCCCACTCTCAATTAAAAAGGGGTTGCAAATTTTATTCAATAATAGCTACAGTGGACGTAGACACTCAGTTAAGAGGCTGAACCACTTTAAAATTTCTTGTGTTCCTTATTATTATTGCACTTTTATTATTCTTTGTTGATTATCCGTAATCACGCACACATCAGTTTTGGTTCCGAACAAGGTCAATTGGATCTCTTTGGTTGTTGCAATTTTCTGTATCAATATTTTGGTGCTAGAAGGAGGGCCCCCGCTAAGCTCTTTTTGTTTTCCAGTAAATTCTTTTTCATCTTCTCAATCGTAAGAGATCAATCCTGATTCATATCACCAGATCCAACTCCACAAACAAAAGCCGCTGTCAAATGTGGAAAATAGAGCATAATAAAGCCTAAGTATGGCAAAGTGTTTAGCATAATAATTGTAGCCTTCAAATTAGCTTTCCAACGATCCAAGAATTTTCCAAATCCGAGGTCTGTAGCTCAAGTTATTGTCCAATTACTGAAGCTTGTTTTGGGCTCGTGACTCATAAGCATGGCCTCGTCGACATAGTTCGACAGTTCAAGCTCGCCCTCTTGAGCTCGCTAGATCAAGCTCGTCATCTTGAGCTCGCCTTATTGAGCTCGCCAGATCAAGCTTGATTACTTGAACTTGTCATTTCTTGAGCTCACCAAATCAAGCTTGATTACTTGAGCTCGCCAGATCAAGCTTGATTACTTGAGCTCGTCATTTCTTGAGCTCGCCATGTTGAGCTCGCCCGTTCAAGCTTGCCAGTTTGAGCTCGCCAGTTTAAGCTTGCTATCCAGAGCTCGTCGTCTCTGAAGCTCATCAGATCTAAAGCTTGTTGTTCCAACTCTGGCGTCAAATCTATTTCCAAAATGAAGGCGCTAAAAAAGAGAAAAAAAAACTCCAGGAAATTAAAAAATTGAAGTTGGCAAAGAGAAAGGTAAATACTTTATTTTTTTTTTCATTGATTACTTCTTGTTTGCATGTTATAGATATTGGTGCAAAAAGTGAAAATCAAAGGCCAACCAACAAAAGTGCCAAGAAAAATAAAGTTAGAGCTGGTCATAAAGAGTCAATGAGCAGAAGAAGATGGCACGAACTAAACCAAAAAAGGAAAAGCTGGCCACTATGAAGGAGAATCAAGCGAACTGAGTTTTCAAAGAAGCTAGCGATCCGCGATTAGGAAATTGGCAAAAATGACATCTTCTTGATATATACTGAAGTTTCATGGATTTGACACTCACATGGGCGACCGAAGCCTTGATCGTGCATGCAAGTAAAAAATCGATGGCTAAAAGACATGCAAAAGCCAAAAGCTCAAGCGTGTAAACTCACGCATAAAGCGGCAAAAGCAATACATGTAGCTAAGATTACAAACTATGTGTACGAACAAATGATAATGTCGCAAATGTGGGTGGAAGTTCGATGAAACCAAAGTAAGTCATTAAGGAGGTGTCCTCAACAAAACTACTCGCGGGGCGGCCGCCTTCTTAGCAAAACATATGAGTTTTTCGAATTTGCTTGCGAACTCCAAAAATTGGGGGGTTAATGTTGTGTGGGTTTTTTCCACCATGAGCTCGCCCGTTCAAGCTTGTCAAATTAAGCTCATCATATTGAGCTTGTTAGTTTAAGCTCGTCTCCAAGAAGAGTCCGACTGAGTAGACGAGCCCAACAAATCCAAAGGTCGCTGATAAAACTAGTCAAATTGGTGTATTCAATGAGGTCGACTAAAGGGCTTGCTCGCTTCAGATTTAGTTTGACTCTATGAAGAGCCCGACAGATAGATGAGCCAGACCAGATAGTGAACCTGATAGATAGATGAGCCCGACAGATTCAGAGCCCGCCACAAAATGTAGTCAACATAAAGATAAGTCTTATCCCTAAAAATGTCGGGATAAGGTTAAATTCAAATTAAGTCTAATTGCCAGATCCCCCAAATCACGGGATAATTACCATTTCAAAGCCATGATCCCAGATTTGGTGGGCTTACCACTTATAAAATCGTATAAATACCCTCACTTTCTAAAATAAAGGGGTGGAGAAAAATATTCAATAAAAGCTACAGTGGACGTAGACATTCAATTAAAAGTTGAACCACTTTAAAATCGTCTTGTCTTTTATTATTTGTGCGTTTTTTATTGTTCATTACTGATTATTCTAAACCACGCACACATCCATTTCGGTTCCGAACAAGGTCAACCGAATCGCTTTGGTTGGTACGAATTTCTGCATCAACATGACCGTTCACTTTTTTAAATATATATTATATTTAAAATTATATAAATAAAATTATATTAATATTTAAAATAATAAAATAATATTATATTATATAAATAATAATATTATTATGATATTATTAATATTTAAAATAATATTATATTAATATTTAAAAATGAAGACAATTTAGTAATCTAGACAACTTACACACCAATTCACTCCTCTTAACCAAACATATCAATATAACATAATCATCTATTTATTTCTTCCAACCAAACATATTATAAGTAATACAATATTCCTATATCAAAGTAATTTAATATTCTCTTAATAAAATATTCCCAGTATTCTGACATTCCCTGAAACAAACGCACCTATATATATACAAAAATACAACACTGAAACTGGGATGGTATTGCTGTATCTAACAAGAAGTCAGTGACACTGGTCAAATGGGGCTTCAAAATCTTCATCCATGACTGCTCGTTTGTATTACCACCAAGGCTTGAAAAAAGGTTCAAAAGTACTGCTAATGGTAGGGTCCTCCCATCGCAGCCCGTCCCACCATTGTTGCTCGCCCTTGATGACAATTCCACCTTCCTTTGAGCTTTCGGAATCAAGTGGAAGGGTCTTAAGCTGCGGGCATCTAATTACTTCAATTTCCTTCAACTTCAGAAATGGCAAGGCATTCTCATTGATGCTCTTCAAGTTTTGAAGACCTCGTAATGCAAGAAATTCGAGTTTTTTGAATGGGATGCGACCTCGAACCCTCTCTGGAAAATCTACCAATCTCCCCACACTGATAAGTTCTTCCATTTCAGGGCAATCGGATATCACAATACGCCTGATGCTTGTTGCAAGAATAAGCCATGTGAGGTCCTTCAATTTTGAGCAAGACTTTATGTTTACTTCACAAAGGTTGCGGAAACCACAAAATCCTTCCGTGTTTTCTAATCCGTCTTCACAAATAATCTGCAGCTCTTCCAAATTTTCACAATCCAAAATATGTAATCTCTTAAGATTCTTCAAATCAGCTAAGAGGACTCTGATGAACCTTGTTTGGGTTAAGTTTTGAAGGCATACAGATTCCAAACAGCTCAGCAACCTGTGAGAGGTCAAAAGTCTTTGGAGAGCCGGAGAACCGTTTAAGCTGATGTCCAAACTATTTAAACGTTGCAAACAAATCACCTCCCCTACCAAAGATTCCCCATTTTGACTCAGAGCACCGCATTCCAACATTCTCAATACCCGCAACATTGAGAAGTTGGATAGCAATGGCTGCGAAATTGTTTGGAGTGCTGGTGTATCCTCCAAAATCAAACACCTTAGTTTTGACAAGGCCCCCAACTCTTCTCGCAGTTCTTTCAGACCAGTCCTCGATAGATCAAGATGCTGTAATGAAACCAAAATTGAAATCTCTGGAGGTAGTTCAGTTAGGGAGCGGTTATTTGAAAGCCTTAGAATTGTGAGACAAGACATAAATGTGAAGAAGCCACCATTAATAGCCTTTAGATTGTTATCATTAAGAAACAAAACTTCAAGACAATGGGCTGAAGGTCTCTCTGGTAAAATCTCAACTTGATTTTCCATCATTGACACCCCTCTAAGCCCTCCCCATTCACCAGCCTCAGGTGCTTCAGTTAATCCAGCACCAGTATTAACAAAAACTTTTTCCTTCCCTTTGTCATTTTCTATTAGCCACAAAGCCAAATCACGAGTAATGCCATTTATTTTCACTCGGTCATCATCTTCTTCTTCCAACAACCCTGCATGGAGAAGAATACCAATTATGTGGTATCCTTTGTTATGCGCTACATGTTTGTCATCCAAAAATCTCCGACCAATCCAACAATCTATCAAATCCCTCTTCGAGATTATATGATTTTTTGAAAAGAAACTACAATATAAGAAACAAGACTTAATTATTGGGTCTTTAGGCAAGTGATCATAACTTGACCTTAGCACCCGGTACACTTCCTGCATACCTGAATATTCATGACCCATTCTCTGAAACTCATTGATAGCATAATCCCATTCTTCAGGTGTCTTCTTGTGAGTCATGGCTTCAGCAACTTTGATAAGTCCCAGTGGCAAACCACCACACTCTTTTGCCATGGTTTCAGCAAGCGAAGGAATTTCTGGATGACTGCCAAGAGCCCAATCTCCAACAGTACTTAGAAATAACTTTAAGGCATTTTCATGTCCCAAGCATTCCACAGGAATCATGTGAGGTTTCATACGACCGCAAACATTCATCAGAAGGCGCGTTGTGAAGAACACCTTCGATGCAGCATTTGAATCTGAAAGAGGGACACCTGCTTCGATCAAATCAACCCACTCCCATATGTCATCTAATAGTAATAAGAACTTCTTCGTTTTCAGAATCCTGAGGATATCCTTAGCTTTCTCCAGGAAATTTTTATTTTTCCATGACTCATCATACAAACGTAGATTCTCCCCAATCTCATCTTGAATGTTTTCAAGATTTTTATTGGTCGCTGATATCCTGATCAAAATAATATCAGCTGACGTCTCACGGATTTTGTTGTAGATCTGATTTAATAAGGCAGTTTTTCCCACTCCCCCCCTGCCATACAGGCCAATAATCTTCACTTGCTCTTCTTCATAACATCTCCAAACTTCATCAAAGGTTGACTCTAAACCCACCGTTGGTTCAGAAGGTATTTGATCATCCACCGGATCATCAAGTCTCCGATCAGCGACCACTCTAAATTCTCCTCCTTCTTCCTTCAAACTCTTCACAACTTTCAGCTTTTCAGCTACTCTTTTTCCGAACCTGAAGCTTGCATACTTGTAGTTCTTGTAACAAAAGCCTCCAAGACACAACCTCTCCACTTCTTCAGAACTGTCTGTTATCAGTTCATCAACTTCGGTTATCGTGTCTGCTACCCTTGTGAGCCACCCTTGCACTTGGCTCAGCCGTTCCGTTTGTGGTTGTTTCTCCTCATTGTCAACTCTTCGAAGCAAATCGTTCTTAACTTCAATCAACCTTTTCAATTCAGCCTTTAAGGAATCAATAGTTTTTTTGAGTTCGCGTTTATACTTTAATTTTCTAGAAACATAATTTTTAAAACTAACTAAAGCGGCGAGAATTGTGTCTTCAGCTGGTTGTGGGATTGAATTGCAGTTACCCATAGTGGGAAAATGTTTCTAACATAGGGAGAGGGAGAAGAGAGTGACGAGTTACAGGCAACTGAGAGATTCAAAGGAAGAAGAAGGAAGAAGCCCTAGAAAGGAAATAGATATGAACAAGCAATAAAGTGATGGCTGAATTGTGTAAATGGAAAATACATGCTTCTAAGGTCTTAATCAGAGGAAGCTTTGACAAATTAGCGTATGGTGGTGGTGCTGGACAGAGAAATTCTTTAGAACTACATTTTGTTTAGAAAGGGAGGGACTAAGACTTAGGTGAAAATGACCAAATTTAAGGGGTAATAGAAAAGGACTATTTGTAATAATTTAGAAAATATTTTTTAGTTGATCATAGTTTATTATTGTCAGGGCCGTCTCAAGGAAAGGGGAAGCTTAAAAAATTTTTAGTTGATCATAGTTTATTCGCATATTTAAAAAATTTTTATTTTACACCTTCTTATGTTTAATAAAAAAAAAATTCACTGAAATTTTATATATGCGAATTTATAAAATATACTAACATTTTATTATTAAGAAAAGGGTATCCTATAAAGTTTGATTAAAACTATAGGCAAATAAATATATATTAACTTGTTATATATAAAATATCTATAAGTTTTGATACTAATAAGAATATGTATGAAAATTATTAAGTGCCGCGACATGAAATTTTTTAACACTCGCATTAAAGAATAACTATATTAATCTTGTGTATAGAATTGAAATGATATTATAAAGAAAAAACTAAAAAGAAGGAAATGTAGTTTTTTTTTCTTCTATTACTTTTCATAGAAGATAATGAAAAGTTAGAATTTTACAAAAGAAAGAGTTAAGAGTTTAAAGAAAATTTAATTTAGATTTATTTAAAAAATAATCTTCAAGTCATAATATTTTGTTATGAAAGGAAGAATATAAATAAAGAAAAATTTGACAATCAATATTATATAATAATATAAGGAAATAAATAATATTAAATAAGCCTTATTTTAAAGAAATTATATATATATATTTTTTAATTCAAGAAAAAAATGGATTGAATATGAAGAATTTGTAAATATATTTTTTTATGAGGCCTTGACTCAAGGGGAGACCAATTGCCTTAGTTGCCTAGCCCTTGAGCCAACATTGACCATTGTGCGGAACACTTTACGGAAGACTCTTTGGATACAATAATACTAGATTTAAGTCATTTTTATACATCATTTAATTTAAAATTAATCAATCATCTTTTATCACATAATGATGTAAGATAAATAATGTATAAAAATGATGTAAATTTAGTATTACTCCTTTGGTTATAGTTAACTTCTGTAATTAAAAGGGTTTATCATTTGATCACAAAGGTTATTATTTTTTGAATAGAGCTTAGGAAAGTAGAGTTTATTAGAGTACAGTTTTTATGAATGTTTGGTTAAAAAAGAAATTTATAGTCTTAACTTATATTAAAAAAAAAAGAATTTAATATAAAAGAAATATAATATCAAATTTACAAAATAGTATAATGATATTTTTGCTTTAAATAAACTTAAAAAGAGTTTATGAAAGAAGTTCAAATATTGGTAGACATAAAATTTTTTATTTTAAATCTTATAAGTCCTTTTGAAATACAGTCAAACCGCCAAAAAATATTTTAAAAAGTGCTTATAATTTTAAATAAATTCTTTTGACTCATAAATAAGTTCAACCAAACAATCTTATCTCTCTAAACTTGGTCATTTTTAATAGAGATTCAAGAAAAATAGCCAAAATTTAGGAGGTGGCAATGGAAAATGACTAGTTTTGAAAGTTGAACATAAAACTGCGAGGACTAGTTGCTTCACTATTCAGTACACAGATTTTTCTACACAGATAAGATCAAAAAGGGCGATGACACCCAACTCTCATAATCTTCTAGCAACTTCTCTTGAAAGCACATTATTGAAAGTTTGACGGTTTCCTTTTCTCTTGCACTTTTTTTTTTCTCCATCAATTCAGAACAACCCCATTAATAGATGATAAAAAAATCAGATTGGTCTTAATAGTTAGATCTTTGATCAAGTCAAGCTGACCCACATCTAAGAATTTTGAAAAGCTTGGTAACATTACCTTAATTACCAGTAACATAGCTAATCTAAATTAATCTGATGATAATTCAAGAATGGGGTAGATCACTAACGATGATTCAACCATTTCTCTTTTGACTCCTTCCATATGATTGGTCTCTCGAGATTTTGAAATTAACGGTCAGATAAGTCTTCAATTATTACCCCTTATTAATAATCGTGAGAATTCGAACTTATAATGACATGTTTTAAACCTCTTTCCATCAGATTTACTAATGCAGTTCGTTGCCTAATACTGCCAAGTCACTTACCGTCAGATTTGTTTATTTTCCAAACATGTTGAGCGAAATGCGATGGCAATTTCTCTGAAGAAAATGGGTGGAGTTCGTCCGTTGAATATGTAAATAAGAAAGACAGTAAATGCACTGACGAATTGATATACCTGTCCTTAGATTCCTCTTTCTTAACCAAACCTACTCAATTTAATACAAATAATGGGAATTCTCTTTAGAAAAGGTGCACCCTATTTCTGACTGAATGGATATATAGTTTGAACCTAACTACTTTTATCACCTTAGATTCACATAAGATATAGAATATGCTAAACAGAGTGAGGATCGACTACGCAAACTTTCTATTTATTTTATTTTAAATCTGGGTTTGCAAAATTTTGTGTTTTAACAAATTCACTTGAGTTTAGATTCAAAGTAACAAATCAGAGAATTTGTACCGTAAGAATCTCTGGTATTAATTAGCAAACCCTAATTATTTTCTTCCTTCACTGTTTTTCCCATTTGAGAAAGAGCCAGTTGATATTTCAGTTTTTTTTTATTTTAATCATCTTTATTTTATATCTCTTCATTCTTCAAGCATCTATGTGGGAGTGAGTGGAATAAAATTTGCCCCCGGATAGGGTATCAATTGTAATGGCACACTAATAGAACATTGACTACCCACTTTCTCATACCCTACACACATCTTTCCAGCTAATGTTATTTTACATTACAACTTAATTTCTACTATTGTATTGTCATAAACTCTTCTCTGAATTGGGCGTCGAAGTTTTTCTATGTCTCTTCTAAGTTGTTGAAGTTATCTTCACCATAACATCGTTGGATGCTTAATTTTCATTGAACCTCCTAAATTTAGTAATTCATAATGCAGATTTAAATGAAACGATCAAATGTAAGAGGTTTAATTAATGTAAAATAACTATTTCTAATAACACATTCTAAGTTGACCAAAATGCCATTATAAGGAGTAAAATGCTCCTCTCTTTGTATAATTCGCAAACGTTTTGGATATCAAGAAGGGTCATAATTATACATTTTTCATTAAATGTCCCTAAGTTTGATCATGAAGTATATATCCCTTTGAAGCAAATAAACATATATACAAGATCTTAATAGAATGAACCAAATACAAAATCTAAATTATGTTTTGACAATTTAAGGGTTGCGTTTAATCATATTAAGCTGTTAACAAACAAAACCCTTTTGATATTTTCTCAGCATCTTTTTCCTTTTCTTCACATGCCAGTAGCTAACATCAACTATAAAACAACAAGGCCCACCATTGAAATGTATGGCGCTTGCTTTTGTCTTACTGTTTTTATTTTTCTTAATTCAAAACCCTAAAGTAATATAAATAAATTGGTTCTAACCTTTAAGATCTTGACCTAGTCAAGTTCATCCACTTCTACCTTACCTTTAACTTTAAGCATCTATTTAATAGTCCACAGAACCCTGCACTTTTAATGCATTCTTCTACCCAGCTATTAACTCTTCACCAATTTCAAATTTTTTACTGAAGTCTGAACTGTACACTGTATTATATATTATATAATATATGTTTTAAAAGGCTTTAGAGTGTGCAAAATCTCTCTAGTCCTAAGCGACACCTTCTGTATCAATGGGCTTAAGATTTGGGTTTTGTTGAGTTGTTTTTCTGCTCAGAATCCACTATTTCTCAAGATTATGCTTGGGCCTTATCCTCTAACAACCTGAGCTGGCTCCAATACCAAAGGTATTGGTACCTACTTATGTTATCATGATTAAATGATTTTTTGAATGAATGAAGATGGAATAAAATAATGAGAAATAATAATAGATATTTACATTAACTGTTCTTGCTTAAAGTTTGCTTTACTAAATTTAATTAAAATCTAACCTGGGATAAAAAATATTCTGCACCTTCTGCTGTGAGCATCTTGTTAACAAGCTCCAATAAGTCATCTTTGATAAGTGAAAATTACCTGAAGAAACCAATGTAAGTTAACATGTAACAAGTTTTGAATGTAAGGCAGAGGACTAATTACCAAAGACTAGATAATGTAGAAAAAAATATATGGTTCAGTAGCTACAGAAATTGACAAACCTGAGATGAACAGTACAAGGTCGAAATGTGGTAAATCTCTGAATTTTACTCTCTTAGCTTTCTATTCTGGGTTGTAGATGTACTTGTGATCTATCTTCACTTCAGGAATGTGAGCTATCTTGGACCACTCCTCCCCTTCATCTCTTTTGCACCGTTTTTTTAGCAGATGACAATTTATAATATACAATTGCAAAAGTGAGGATGGTAAGCCTGCCTCCGGAAACCATTTGAGCTCAGGGCAGCTCTTAAGCCACAAAATTTCCAGCGAAGTGAGGTTCTGAAAACCCTTGGAAGACAAGTGTTGCAAGTCCGAGAACTTTTCAAGTTTTAGTAAAGTTAGAGAGGCAGGCAACATCATTCCCATCTCTTCTTCTGGAAAAGACCTTACTTCTGAGCATTTAATTATGCGGAGTTGTCTAAGAGATGCGAGCTTGTGCAACCCCCACTGAACTAATGGCTTGTAGATATTAACACCTTCAATTGTAAGTGATGTGAGGTTGGCGGAAAAACCTTTCTCCGGAGAAAGTATGAGACTCTTGCAGTTGTGAATTCCAAGAGAGCTGAGCCAGTGCATATGATCAGGCAGAGCTAAAAGTTGATCACATCTGCGGAGTGTAACGGTCAGACTGGTGCTGGGAAAGCCTCCATTGGGGAATGAAAAAATATTCGGACAATACCCTATAGAAATCTGCTGAAGGCG
>WYDK02118172.1:2314899-2324954 GCA_009867345.2 Toxicodendron radicans
AAAACTAATACATCTTCGTTAAGAAGATTAGTGTAGTATGGATAATTTTGAGAATTCATAATTGTAGAATGCAAATTGTTAAAATGAAGTAAAATGTTACATGTATTTATAGTGAAAAAAATTATAGCCGTTATAGTGAAATAATATAGCTGTTAGACCCATTTTAATTTATAACCGTTGGCCCAATTTTTATAATATACATTTAAACAAAAAACTTATTTTTTTTAATATAAAATTAAGTAAGGAGCTCACCAAAAGTGGCGAGCTCCTTACAGACTCTCTATTATAGAGAGTCATTAAATATAACCGTTGGAGTAGGGGTCAGTTTGACTGACTCCCTACTTTGTCTAATTGCACATAGTTTTTTAGCTCGCTGCTCTAAGTACAACAGTCAAAACGTCTCAAACATCAGACAACAGTTTATGTGATAAAGACACTCTTTTTTAATTAAATAAAATACCAGTTTTCGCGTCTTATGGGTTGTCTTCCAATATCAGTTTCAACTTACTGATCCCTTCTCTTTTTATTACAAAACATATGCTATGTTATGTTAAAACTTACAAGTCTTCAATAAATAAATTATAATTAATTCAGAACGGCTCCCTTTCGCTGGTCAGTTTTATTTTGTGCTGCGAAACCGCGTTAAAGCTTTACTCTTTAGAAGAGAACAGGTAGAACATTGAAGAAAGATTGGATCTTTTCCTTGAGTGAGAGAAATGATGGAGTTGGGGTTGAGTAGAAGTTTCTCTTCAATTCTCTTAGTGTTTTTATTTGTGGGTTTGTCTTCTTCAGCTTTCATTTCAGGTAATAAAGGTTTATCATTTTGTGTTTACATTTTTTTTTTTTTTTGGTTAATTTTATGTGGTAGTGATTGGATTTGTTGTCGTTCTTGATACTTATACAGATGATGTCTTTGGATCTCATGCTGCTACTAGCAGAAACCTTCTTCAAGCTAAGAAAGGTATGATTTTTGCATCTTTAGTAGTTTGAGTTTATCTCAGATTTATTGGTATGGGATCTAAGATCTCAAATTTTCTATTTATGATATATCCATGTGAATTAATTTTTTTTTTTTTGGTGTTTTTCTGATAATTTTTCATATTTTTTACATCAAGTTGCTTTAGTTAGTTAAATCTATTTTCAGTTAAAATTACTATGAAAGCTGCAATGAGATATTAATTTGACTGCTACAAAAGCAAAAATCATTCATCAATATGGGGATTCTTTGCCATCTTAGTTTGTAGTTTTGCTTGTATTAGTTTGATAACATGTTCTGGGGGCTTGCTTCTGTTCTATCAAGATGTGTTAGGCATTCAGTGGTGTTTCTGTTTTTGTGTTGCATACAAACTGATAAATATAATTGCATTATGTCTGTGTCTCAAATGTGGACGCTACTTTAGGTAAGTACAGGATATTGCAAATGTATGCATAGCTGTTTCCTGAATTGATGGAGACCGAAGTGAGCTTAGGCTGCTGCTCATAGAGACTTTCTTGTTAGATTTGTGAGAACTGCAAGGTTGACAATTCGATCTAAAGACGACGTTGCTGTTTGTGGGATATAATGAATTCCTTTGCATATATTTGAGTACATAAAATCTTTGACAGCATATGGTATATTTTCGAACTATTTTGTAGGATTGCTGATTATTGAACATCCTTGTAGAAAGGTTAAATAATTGGATGGATCAATAGATAATAGTGTGAGTTTAAGAGACACTCTAGATGCTGCAGTAATTCTGCTTTTAATAGCAGAACTATTTTTCACAAAACCAAGTGACCTGAATTTTCAAAATTTATCCATGTTGGTCAATCCTGCTGTTTCATGCACACACCACGCTTTTACACTATTACAAAGAATATAGGGAGTAAGAATGAAGAGAATGAGAGCAACACAAAATGATTGTATCAATTTTTAACAGAATCAGTGAAAGTTATGCATAAGATCAGTCCAAATTCAAGCTATTAATGCAATGTGCTGAGTTTGTTCATCTCTCGTGTGTCTTGATTGTTTCCTGCTTTTTGATCCCTTCAGACTGAGGATTTGTCTTAGTCAAATGAACTGTTAGAGGAACGTATGGTTCGAATGTGTATATGCATATTACAAATTTCCTATTGCTTGGTTCATTTTTAGATGCAAAGAGTGTATGTTCACTTGAGGCTGTATGTGTGTTATATTATGGCAGAACATTTGAGAAATGTTGAATTGTAGAGTCCAGTCGCCAACCGAGATTAATTAAAACTTCTTATAATGATATATTATCTTGCACAATCTGCAGCTTGCCCTGTGAACTTTGAGTTCCTGAATTACACTATCATCACAAGCCAATGCAAAGGACCACAGTTCGCCGCCAATAGCTGTTGTAAAGCTTTTAAGGAATTTGCTTGCCCTTACACCGAGGAAATTAACGACCTAACAACAGATTGCGCCTCAACCATGTTCAGCTACATTAATCTGTATGGAAAATACCCTCCTGGCCTTTTTGCTGCTGAGTGCCGTGAAGGTAAGGAAGGACTCTCATGCCCGGCACTTCCACCATCAATGTCAGACAACGCAAACACAGGTGCCATCATAGGTAATCCATCCACACTGTTAATGTTGACAATTAGCTTCCTAGTGCTGATATTCCAGTTACTATGAAATTACATAAGTGTCAATTCTTGTGATTTCCTGATTGTTCATACGTTCGAGAACTTCTCGGCCATATTTTTCTATCTATCTTTGGAATCGTGATCAAAGTTAAACAAATCATCTGAGTTAGGCATACAGAAAATTTAATTTATGTAACGGTGTTGAATTGAGTGTTGGTTTTTTCATTTGTAAAACCATATGTATTTTCAATTGAAGCATAAAAGGGCACCTCCAATTTTATTCATTGAAACATTGACTTGCCGGAAGCGTATAATATATAATCTGATTATCGAGTTTTGATTTGATGTATGAAAAGGTGTACCAACTGTTAACGCGTGATGAGTTGTAAATTGATGGGCTAACATCTTCATCTTTCCAACTCAAATAATGTCATTGACAGATAATCAAGGCCCGGATTACGGGTTGAACAATTCAACAATCTTGAATCTGATTGTGACTAGGTTTTAAAATGGAACAGAAAAATCCCACCCAATTATACAGATAATTCTTACTCGGGGCAATATAATAATCGACCCATTTATTATTTATATAGTATTACAGTAATCCAATGCTTATTATATGGTCAATACATCGTTTCTCAATAGTCGTCTGAAGAAAAATGTGTTCATGTATGGCGTCCTTAATATAATAAACAACCCTGGAAGGGTTCTCGACTGTACGGAGACCTAAACTTGCCACATGATGTTGAATCTATTCTTACGACGGAACTGCTTCTTCGTCACACACCAGGGGCCCGGGAAGGTGCTTAACTGCATAATGTTAAAAAGAGTCCCAAGCTCATTTTAATGAATTAGGGTCGCAAAAGAACTAAATATATTGGTTGGTGGAGTTGCTTACGTTGCTTATGAGTTTTGCCCCGTACCAGGCGGTTTCTGCACCGAAAGGAGGAGGAATGACTCTTATTCCATTGGAGATGGACGGAGGAAGAAGCTCATGAAGTTCTTTGTCAAGCCTTTCTGTATACAGTTTGAAAACAAAACATTGTGAACAAGATATTCTGATCCATCTCTCTCTAATATAGTTAATTTCATCCCAGTTCATTGTTAGATGTAAGAGGTTACAAAAAAGATAATTGCTGCTACTTGGCTCAAATAATTCTCAGGATTTTGATTTAAAAAAAAAAGGTTCTTCACATATGTTGTTCCCTGATACCTGCAAGTCCTGGTAAACATGCAGTTCCTCCAGCCAAAACTACAGTCTTGAACCAAGCATCATCACCTACCAATTCTGCAGCATGGCAATGGTCCATGCAAAGTGCTACTGCATGATCCAAGCCCATTGTACGCCTGTGACAAACAAACAAAATATAGTTACTCAATCTATCAAAGAGAACTAATTTTAATGGCGTAAGATATTCTAAAACTTGAATCGTGAGACAGGCAAAGCAAGGAAAATTAGGTTTGCGGTTCAAACAACTATATGGTTCTTAAAACTCATCCAATGGAATCATATGAGAGTGCTTTGGCACAGTTCACTAAGTAACAGATTGTTCAAAGATTAGGACTTACACCCCTGCCATACGTGGCTGGAATAAGATCTCCCCTGTTTGAAAGCGTTCTTTTGAAAGGGTGAAGCATCCTTCTCCTGGAACTTTCCATGTTGCTTGTGTATTTTTTGATAACTCAGCTTCATAATCGGAAGCGACATAACACAGTTTCTAAAATTCCATTATGCCAAATAGCATCAGCAAACTTGGAAAAAAAATAAGTTACTCCATAATATGATAATGTAAGACACATGAATATAGCAATACCTCTTTCAGTGTGCGAACAGTGTATAGTGATTCAAAATTTATATTGTTCTGCTGCAACAGCAACCTAAGGTATCCGGTAAGTTTTAATGCTCCCAGTCCAATGAATTCCACTCCCACCTTACGCATTACTTTACCATTTAAAACTACAAGATAAAGCAGCAGATAATGTAAGAATATTAGGCAAAAGAAGACGATAATAAGGGCTATTAAGGATAGACAGAGTAAAAACTTAATAAATAAACAAACCCAGCATACTACAGAAATAAATAAAGAAGAAGAATAGCTTACTTGGAACAACAGAAGTGACTTGGAAACCAATATTAACAACAATTCCTGAAGTTCTTCTCGCTGCATACAACGCCAGAGTTGCCTGGATATTTAGATATATTAAAGCTATAAGTGTAATGTATCAGAAAATGAGAGAATTTCTTTGTAATTAAATATGAATTCCAATTAGGCCATAATAATTATAAATAAATAAATAAGAACCTCATGACACATAGCATTTTAAGTTCTCTATCTTTTTTTTTTCCCTCCTTAGCAAGATTACCAGCCACCAGACTAGATTAATGTGGTAAAATTTACCTGGTTGATTGCACAAACGGCGGGAACATGCATATCAAAAAGAACTTGGTGGATGCAATCCTTGAGCTGTTGTCTTGATGCTTTAGCATTTTCAGTATCTGCAATACCAGAAAAAGAAAACAATTCATATGGATAATAATTTTACCAAGGATGCTGAACTCCAACAGTTAAACCAAAAAAAACTTCTAATTCTAATGTTACAGGGGTCTGACCAAAAATATCATTTGAGTTTTTTCAAATAAAAGAGAAAAAAACACCTGAAATTGAAATTTTAGAACTATGACCAATTATCCCTTTATATTCACAATGAGTATAACTGAATGCATATAAAATATAAAGTGGTAGAGTTAAGTTTGATATCAAAAGGAAGCTAGACTCATGGTCTCCACAACAATGGTCTAATTCCAGAAGATCCCAACTTCAGTACCAAAATTCGAAATTCAACAGACATTGCAGGAAGCAGTCAATACAAGATCTTAGAGGTAAGTTCCTTAGTAGCTAACCATCATAATGGCAGATTGGGATGGACACAACAATTGGTTGTAAAGATGGTTTTACCTGCATCCTGTAAAGAGATACGGTTATCATTCTCATTGTCAAAAGTGCATCAAAAGCCAAAGGGACTAGTAAACTGAAGATTTTTACCATCATGTTACATAACTAATTTCAACATAAGGTTCACAACGTATGTCCGCAGATCCAAAATACAAAAACTATGCAGCTAGTTTGCACTAATATATTCAATACTGCAAATGTCAATAAATACACTGAACTAACTCGTGAGAATGTAAGAGGCAGACAGAAAGTTACTAAGAACAAACCTGTTATACATAGTTGAAAAAAAATGTCGAAGTCTGGAGTACATTGGAGACTCAATGTTACCAAATTCCTGAAAATTATGCTGGTTCATAATAAGTAAAAGAGTCCCAAATTCAAGAGCATAGTTGCAGAGACAAACTGAACGAAATTTCAAAGTTAAAAATTGTTCCGAAAAACTTCTAATTCAGCTCACCATAAATGTTGCTGACCGCCCAGATGGACTAGCATATTTGCTCCAACCAAACTTGCAATAACCCGAACCGCCTAAACGTTAAATGGAAAAATAAATACCAATTTCAAGCACATAGAACAGTTTTAAAACAATGAGTGAAACATAGTGATATCTAAGAGATATACACCTACTCACCATCAAGAATAACAGCACCAGGTACTTGAGCCCGTTGACCATAAATATTCATGAAAGATAACTCCATCATAGGACTCGAAATTGTTCTGCAATCAAATTAAAATCAATAAAAACACCCAATTCACCACCATGTAGGACAACGTTTCACCATAACAATGCATTCAATCATTCAATTTCAGCAAGAAACCGCGAACTAAAAGCTAGTAGCTTTACCAATTCAACTCCAACTTTAACACCAACTACTTTGTTTTACTTCAATATTCTCAGCAATCGACACAACGTTCATAAAAACAGCCACCCATACAACAACGTACAACTAGAAAAATAGAAGCTTAGTAACTTCATCAATTCAGCTCCAAATAGTAAAGTAACTATTTTTAATTTCGTTTTCAACAATTTTACAATATCTTTTAGGATTATATTGGCAAAACAGTTTTATGCATAAAATTTCTTGTATCCTGAAAATAATTTATAAAATGAATTATAATTTTATTTTTTCATTCCAATTTTCTGAGCAACCAAACAAAAGCTAAAACTAAACTCACTGGATAGGATATCCCGATCTGAGGACGGTTTCAGCGAAGAAAACGGATTCCCAAGGCTCTGGAAGATTCTGAAGAAAGTAAGTCCAGAGACGATTATCAGACACGAAAATTCTCCATGACTTGCAAACCACGGTCAGCTTGGCCGCCTCTTTTGGACCTATCAATTTCACGATTTGCATCAGTATATCAGTCGGTATCTGATCAAACACACCTAAAGAACACGAAGACGACGACAACGACAACGACAACGACAACGACGAAGAAGACGGAGACGACTCGCTGTAAGACGGCCGAGTGGAGACTGATCCCCAAACTTTCCTCAATAACATCGCCATAAGAATGGAGCTCAGTTCAACTGGTTGGCGTTGGTTACAGAGTTAGGCGAGAGTCGAGACTATAAAGGGCAGAAGACGATGGAGGGAAGGGTGACGTGGCAGTTTGGAGTGTGATATGTGGCAGACGTTGAAGAAGCATGTTTTTTATTATTATCATTATTTTTTTTTTTAAAAGGATGAGGTAAATTTCATTTCACCCCCTATCTATGGTAAAAAAAATTTCAAAACCTTATATTTTTGCACTTTCATATGTTAATTGTCATATAATTAAAAAGTCAAAAAAATCGCCAATTTTTGTCTTAAATTTCTACTCTTTATTTCATCACCATGTTTCACGTATATTACAATAAACATGTTTTTACTATTTTTATTTCAAAATATTTTGAAAACTAATACATTTTTATACAATATTCACCCAAAAAGTGTATTGTATTATCATAACTCAAAAAATTATAAAATAAATATTATTCTCTCCCCATGTGAAATTTAATATTAATATTTTACTTAAAAAAATTGACGTAAACATGTTTGTATTTTTAAATCAAGGGAGTAGGATTATCCATGATTTTGTCATTTTTTTCAAACACTAACAATATCATCCTCAATTTTAAGACTTAAAACTAACATAAGAAGGGTGAATGTTGTTAGTTTTTTAAACTAGGAGTGTGACAGGGTTTAAACCATAGATCAAGGAGACGAATGTAATTTCCCGGAAAAAAGAAAGGCGTTATCATTAATTTCTCCAGGTGTTACTTACACGTGTGATACTATTGAGTTCAGTGTATCAGCATTCAGAAGTAGAGTTCTGTTACTCTTTCTGATCAGATGACTCTTTACACGTGGAAATATTTCAAATCAAAATCTAACACAAATGGCCATGTAACAAGTTATTAGACATAAATACCCTCTAAGAAAGGCTTTTTTACATAAATAACCCAAATTAATGTAATCTAGATTCAAGATATTAAATATATTAAAAAAAAAAACTTTTATAATTTTCATTAAGGGTAAAAACGTCAAATCACAACTACATCTTATAATTTTTTTATTTTGTGAGATATACTGTTATTAAAATATTGAAATTATTTTAACAATAATATTATATTTACATCATTCTCATACATCATTTCTCTTATATCATTATATGATAAAAAATAATTTAGTGATTTTAAATTAAAAATAAATTTTCATTTAATCATATTTTATTACATAATAATGTAAGAGAAATGATATATGAAAATAATATAAACGTAATATTATTTTTATTTTAATATATCTTATATTGACTTATAGATTAATCAATGGTGATATTTTCTTTTTTTAAATGAATAATTGGCAAGACTAAACTATTGGAGAAAATAAAAGCATTTATCACAAGGAGTACATTAAATGCCTACACCTAATTATAAAATATCCCCTATCAATTTGGTGGGTGACATTTATTGATATATATATATATGCATATACTCACAGATGCGTTTTTGGCTTCAAGCCCAGAAGCAAAACCGTGAGGTCACACTTATTTTGCAACTACCATTTGTTGAACTATAATATTTTGTCAAAAAATTTAATTATTATTATGTTGCGAGGTCCATGCCTTGATAATTTATAAAATTTTGACTTGGTAACTTAGTTGGTAGTTGAATCCATGTGACAAATTTGCAATAGCATACAGTAGATAATGGACCATAGAGCATTAGCAATGGTCACATAAAAAGGGTAAGTTGTTTAATGACTTTATAGTATGGTCTATTTTGCTATGAAATAATAAGAAGCAACCTAAAAAGAAAGCAAAACAGAAATGCATGGAATATATGTATAAAAAAGAGTTATGTTTAATAATAAACTATTTTCTTTTTTTTTGTTTTTATAAATTTAATTCATGGTTGATGAGGTAATAAATATACATAACCATATCAATACTAACTTGTTATATCAGTATGTGTTATATTAGTACGTGTCCATAAAATCTAGTCATATGTTCGACCATAACCTCTTATTTCAGTATGTATTTGTAAAATATGTTCATTCGATCTATCATAACTTTTTATATCAACTTGCTTTTTTTTTTTTTTTTTGGTAAAATCTATCTATCTATCTATCTATATCTTACGAGTGATAATTTGTTATCTTTACATAATTGTTAGTGAGATCTGTCTATACGACTAATACTTTTTTGGTTAAGTTGTCTCTCTTTCTAGGTGGGACCGAGAGAAAGAAAGGATAATGGAGCAACCATGCATAATTATTCTTGACGGTGTCTCTGAGGGACAGTTGAACAAGTGACTCATGAATGCTAACGGGTTGGACTAGCCAATAACTCTAAAGAGTTTGATCTGTTTTTTCATATAGCTTGTTTATCAACACTATTTGTAAATATTGTCTATCTTCTTAAATATATCAACATGTATGTGTAAAATCTATCTATTTGACAAATCATAACTTGTTACATCAATACGTGTTTGTAAAATCTATTTATCCAATCAGTTATAACTTGTTACATATATATCATATCGTATCTCTGTCTGACCAATCATAATTTATTATATTAACTAAAACATATATGTAAAACATATACATATATTGTGATTGATCTCAATATTGGAAACTTTTTTAATCATCCATAATACTTGAGTATACTCAATAAATTTCTTCATTGCTCTCACTCAACTATCTTACAAAATTATAACCTGTTATGTTAGCATGTGTTCATAAAATGCATCCATGTGACAAATTATATTAATTTGTCATATCCAATTTATATATCCGATCTTTGACCAACATGTATTCATAAAATCTATATATCCGATCAATCGTAACTTATATAACAGAACATCTCTATCCAATTAATCATAGCATGTTACATCAACACGTGTTACCGTCCCAAGTATCATACCTTGTTACATTAATTAGAACATATTCATAAAAGCTATACTTTGGAAGCTTTTTTAACCCAACAAATATTAGTATCTTAAAACATAAGATTAATTAAGAATTCTCA
>WYDK02118172.1:2334423-2349934 GCA_009867345.2 Toxicodendron radicans
ATAAAGTTCAGCATGCAAACTTGAAGAATTATTGACACTCCCTCCATATTGACTATTGAGTCTTCAACTATCCCAATTCCCAACACACCCACTTGGCCACTTCTAAAGGAAGCAAATAAAATATAATAATAAGAGTTCCAAGGGCCTCTCAGTTAAACTTCTTGGACTTGCTAATAAAATACAAAAAAATTAATAATAATAAAAAGAGCCACTATCTTGCTTTACCTTTACCCTTCTCTTATAACCTAATCCCATCTTCATCTCCTCTATTGCTTCTTTTAGTTGCCTTCTAACTCTCATTCTTTGCTTAAATTACCAAACTTTGATTTCCCAATTACTTCTTTAATACTAAACAATTTATTATAAACTAAAGTTTTTATTTTTCTCTTAAAACCTTTTTATCAGGTAGAGCAAAAATATTAAACCCCCATCATCTATCTTTTCTATCTTTACCTCTCTCACTAAAAATGTCGACCCACATTATAAATGGCCAAAATTCTTCACTCACTCCCAACAATAGCACCAACTCTGCTACTTACTACCCTTCTGCAACCGCCAACTACGAGGATGTTGCTCAAAATTCTGATCTTTTTTGGGCTACTCTCAAGGCCTTTCACAAGTCTTTTGGTATCAAATTCAAGTATGTGACTTTTTCTTTGTTTCTGTTTTTTTCTCTTTAAAGTTAGTGGCTTTAATGTTCTGGGTTGCTTTGATGTGTTTTACTCATCTGGGTTGCTTCGTTCTTTGTTTTATGTTTCTTATTTCTTCGTTTGTATCTGTGTAATATACTTGTTTTTACTCGTATTTGGCTAAAAATAGGTGGCTAAAAGGTGGTATATTCATTTTGTGTTTTAAAAGTTTTTGTGTTTTGTGATTTAGAGCATATTTTTAGTAGCCATGGCACTACAACTCAGACAATTTGTAACGTTACTAAAGATGCAACAAGTGGGGATTTGATTTTCTCAGAAAGTTGTCTTAGCAGTGTAGTGTTTTGCTGGACATGGAAATGATTATTGAGTCAGATCTTGATTGTTTTGATACTGAATTATCTATTGAGACATTTGCAGGTCAGCAGTATTTACAAAATTAATTGACATTTGTAAGAAAATTAAATTTTTAGTCTTGAGAAGACAAGGAATTTCTCTGTTTTGTAAATTGGATATAATGTGATCTTTCTCCCCTGTAAACACATAGTAGTATAATAAGTTAGTTGCTGGTTTTATTTTGTTTTTGTCATGATTTAATACTGTGTATTAACAGACTTGTACCGTCTGCAAGTTTGCCTGGTAATTCATAAAATATAATTTAGATCATAAAAAAGGATACATTTACTTTAGAGGTCATCTATATGCTCCTTGCCCTGTTTATTTTCCTTTTTTATCTCTTGATGTAAGGCCATTATCTGCTTCTGCTCAAGTAGATAAATTCTTATGGAAGGCCTAATTTTTTCAGTAAAAACTACAAAAAGCAAGGTTGAATATGATTTATGTTCTCTGATTTTCTTTTTATTACTTAGGGTTCCTACTGTAGGAGGAAAGGAACTAGATCTACATCGCCTTTTTGTTGAGGTGACATCTCGAGGTGGCCTTGAGAAGGTATGTGTGATTACCTATTTCATAATTAATGAGGAGGATGCTGTTTGCTTTGTAGAACTTGTGTATCTGTGACAAAACTTAGTGTCACAAAAATGGTGACAACTCATACTCCTAACTTGTCTCAATTAGGTTCCAAGCTAGTCCATAATTTTAGAATGGGTGCAAGTTGATCTGCTTAGGATCCTGGATGATTGCAGGAATATATTGTGTAATTTATCTTTCTATTTCTGCCTTGCAACTTAATGAGGAAGTTTCTTTTCCTTAGATTTTCAGTTCTCTTGAAATGCTTTCAGGTAATCAGAGATCGCAAATGGAAGGAAGTCATTGTGGTCTTCGATTTCCCAACAACTATCACCAGTGCATCATTTGTATTACGGAAGTATTATCTGTCTTTACTTTATCACTATGAGCAGGCTTATTACTTCCACAAACAAGTACCTTCATCATCAATTCCTGGTACTTGGAAACATGACTTTTGAATATATAATTTTTATATCCCATAGATTTCAAATACATATTTTCCTGTTCTTTTTGACAGATGCCATAAACGGGAGCCTTGACAATGGATCAGCACACCAAGAGGAAGGTGCAGCTGCGAACCAGTTTGGAGGTCAGGGTATGTTTGATACTTATTTTTGCATGATTTTTTTACCTGCGTTGCAGTATAATTACATTAACGTTCTATTCATATATTTGTCTGCTGCTTGTGATTCAAAAATCATACGTGTTGTTTCTACACATGTTATAAAGATAGATATGATTACAGTATCGGGGTCATATTCACTTTGGTAGTATGACTCCTATCTGCACTGTATTAAAATAAAGGGACCACCTTATGTATTTATGTGCTGATTTTTATGATAGCCATGAGATGTGACTGTGTTATGTGGTTTCCTATCTTAAATTTTGGATAGTTTAAACTTTTCCATGGAACATAGGTTATTATTTATATTATTTTGTTTCTCTTACTGAGATTTGGTTAACAATTTTCTGTTGCTTGGTAAACCTACTTGGCAAGGCATATATTTTTTTTTATTTCTTATGACATGCTAGATGAACAAGTTATAGTGCATCAGCTCGTAAAGTCAGAGTCCTAGATACAAGGCACACACCTGTGGTTTCATCTATTAGGCTTTGTATATTTATATCTTTCTTCATGCGTTTGGAGTTTTTCTTAGGTTCTATGGACTGCAATTGGTGCTTTAATTACTTTCTTTAACTTCAGTTCAAAGTAAGTCTTGTACATTGTCCTTTTTGCTGCAAGTTTCTCAAGCTGCAGTTAAGAAAGAAAAAAAGAAAACTGTTATGGTTTGTTGGACATGGTGTCTGTATATTTGTTTTCTCAGTTTAACTTAAAATATTTCTTAATATCTCTTAACAATTTTGCCTTCTTATATATGCCAATGCTCACTAATTTTTCTTTCTTTTTTCTCCTTTTTGTTGGTTGAATATATGCAGCATGTATCACAGCAATAAGGATCTTTGTTGTATATTTTGAATGCAGGGAGTCCGGAGTTGCAGCCTGGATGTTCAGTTACTGGAATTATTGATGGAAAGTTTGATAATGGATATCTGGTTACTGTTAACATTGGTTCTGACAAGCTTAAAGGTGTCTTATATCATATTCCTCATATGCTTCATGTGTCTCAGAGTTCTAATACTTCAGTTGTACCTACCCACCGGCGTCGGAAGAGATCTCGGTTGGCTTTACGAGATCCATCTCGACCCAAGTCAAATCGTAGCGGTTATAATTTCTTCTTTGCTGAGCACTATGCCTGCCTAAAGCCTCACTATCATGGGCAGGAGAAAGCCATCAGCAAGAAGATAGGGATCCTTTGGAGCAATCTTACAGATGCTGAAAAGCAGGTATATATACTGATTCTTAGTTTTTGATTTATCTTTGGTGATTTGTGGTTTTCAATACGGATTTTACTTAAGTATTACTTTATATAAGAGATGGATATTCATTGATTCATGCTATGCATGAACATTTTTTGAGAAAAAGCTTTCCATGGACACTTCATACTGCATCAAAGGTTTTGTTGCTGTCTCTGTGATTGCATTGGCATTTACTGATTTTGCTTGTGGATTCAATCTTGAGCACAATTTAGGTACAATCTCGTAACATATTTTGCTACATAGCCTTTTTTTTACTAGTATGCTTTTCATGGACAGTTTTAGCAACATCAATGTTTCTAACTAGTAGGCAATGACTATTGATGAAAATCTTACACTTAGCTTCATATATAATAAATTTACAAATTGAAAGAGTTTCTGGAGAGCAAATGGATTGTAGCTATTAGGATACCGTCGGTTAACTAGTGAATTATCTGTAATTTCTTTAAATTTCTTAATTTACAAACTACTGCCTTTCTATCTTTCACCGCAAGACAGTTGCAAACAAGAGGGGTTGATGACATTTGTTTCAATCACACTTGGTTGGTTATTTGTCATGAATAAAACTGAATGAATAACATGAAGGTTTGATTATAATTCGGAACCTTACGAGTTCTCATACGCCGATGCAGGTTTATCAGGAGAAAGGACAGAAGGATAAGGAGAGATACAAGACAGAGATGTTGGAATACAAGTCGTCTTACGATTCAACCATTCAATAGTGTGTCTAAACTAAATCATTAGTCAGTAGGAAACTGTCATCAGTTAGGCGTAGAATTTTCTCCTCGGCTAGTTGTTGTTGTTGTTGTTGTTATTGCTACTGTATTCCTAATCTGTTTTATTCATTTCCTAAACAAAAGATGACCTGACAAAACAAAACAATATGCCCCATTTCCAAAAACTGAGGTAGTTTTGAGAATGAGACGGGGGGGCAGCTCTGTAACATATCATGTGACATTTGGCTATCATTTTGCTCATTACTAATCTAGTAGTTTCTCACCTTTTGTAAAATTGTTCTACATGTGGGTGTTTAATGCTTTTGAGCTTCTTTTGCTTTAAGGTGATGTGGGGATGTAATCAAAAGGATGATAAAAGAGTATAAGTAAACCAACAGAGAGTGTTGTCGACAAGTAATAAAACAAAAAGTGGGATCCTCGTTGAAAGGGATTGAGCACGACATGAATCTAACACACAAACTTCTGAGCTGGAGTCAATCGCGCTACCATTGCGCCACGGATCCATTGTTGCTTGAGACTTGGATAAAATGACCAACAAAGATGTCTGTTTGTATGATTTATTATTCTTAATCTATTAACCTTAATCATCCCGGCCCGTATATAAAGAATTGTAATAGAGAGGTAAGTATAAACCATGTATATACTTAAGTCTCATCATAGTATAATTATCAAGTAATATGATACGTTACTTGAAATACAAATATTAAATACTATTTGAGATTTGATTATGTAGTATTATTAGCGTAATATCACACTCTTAAATGTTATCAAATCAAATCCAAGATTATAAGCTATTCATTATATGTAGAAAGCTGATCATGAGAAAATCTTGCCATAAAGAAAGAAATTGGGAGGATCTCCTAGAACCAGCTGTGATGGCAAAATTTTCCATAACTTTCATTTAATTGTGTAATGAGAATTCCTAAAATTGTGGTAGCAAGATGCCAATTTCCCATATGAATAAAACCAAATATGAGTACCCAACCACCAACCCATTTTCATATTACATCAAATTTGAGTACCCATTTGTAGTTAATGATTCATAATTTACATATAATTTTCTTCTTATTTGTATTTTCTCCATATGGGTGTTGGTCAAAATGGTGAGTTGAACAAGACTTGGAATGTAGAGCCCTAATTAATTTATTAGAAATTGCCTATGCCAAAATTTCATGCATATTAATTCATTTGTCATGTACTTGTAGTCAACAAGAATTATCTAATACTTAAGACTTTTCAACTCCACAATTCACAAATACATTGTAAATTCCATTCATCCAATTGACCACTAATTATACATGTATATATATTGCCTAACATGTAATATTCTTAGCTTAATTAATGTATATATATATATATATATATTATGGTTTTAGCATTGAATGTGGAATATTGTATAATTTACTTGTATTTTCTTCCCATATACATATATATATATACAAGTAGTCTTAATTAACCATGCAAGGAGGTTAATTAACAAATTAAATTGTGATATATAATACAAGATTAATCACAAGAGGATAAATGTGAATGAAGATATGCTAATTCAAGTGTGAAATGGGACTCAATAATTAAATTTATTATTTAAAACATTATCATTAATTAGAAAAGTTTAAGGATATATAGCAATGACAGAAGATAAGTATGAATGGAATTTAAATGCAAAACTCAATCAACCTACCCCTACCTCCACCCACAAGTTACCATATATTGTTATCCAAACAGAGAATCCTAATCGAATATTAAGAATTTAATTACCCCTAATTTTATTTATTATTTTAGGAATGTAATTAATAAATTAAATTAATTTTGCTAATTTAGTGATTATCGGAATCCTAATCACTCATAAGAAGTCAAAAAGCATTAGGATATATACATCTACTTAAATTAGGGTTTTTATTTATTTAAATTATATTTTGTGTATATTAATTAATGATATGAAACCGCAATGAGAGGCAAACAGCCTTAGAACGTGACTCACTCACTACTTCACTCTCTTCATCTTCTTCTTAAATTCTTTCCTAGTTTGAGTTATTGATTTTCAGATTTTTTTTTCAAAGAAAATCAAGCAAGGTAGGTTTCTTCTTCCTAGTTAATTTCTTCTGAGCCAAGTTATATATATACATATATAAATATTTACTTAAAGCTTAAAGGCTAAAAAAAAACCTAATTCTTTAGTGGGTCAGTAAAAAACTCTTTGTTTCTCCCTAGTTCTTAGGTTGTTTTGTTTGTTCACGTCACTGTCGTTGCATATACTTAAACACACTGATCTCAGTCATGGTTCAACTTCAAGAAACTCAAGATCATCAAGAAGTTGTTGAGATGGGTTTGAAAGGTGAACCAGTTTCAGCTACGAACAAGGAGGAGGTTGCTGTTGCTGGAGATGATTTTTCTTTGATGCTCAAGATCGTCAAGCCTGAGAATATGGAAGAAGATAAAAAAGATTGCGATTTTGATTCTGCTCATTTACATAAAGATTTTCTTAGAACTTGTAGCGAGTGCGGTAAGCAGTTTACTTCCGGGAAGGCTTTGGGAGGTCACAAGCGAGCTTGTCTAAAGAAAAAGCATCAACAGAAGGTGACGATTGCCAAGAAAGTAGTGGCTCCTGTGAGGGTTCATCATCAAGAGGTGAGTGATGTACGATTGAATTGTTATGTGTGTCAACAGCCTTTCGTATCTTTGAAGTCTTTGTATGGTCACATGAGGAAGCATCCCGAGAGACAATGGAGAGGGATTCAACCTCCACAGCCAGCTAATGATAGTGATTATAACGAGAATGTTCACCGGGATATTGATGATGATGATGAGTCTTGTGACGGCGCTGCTGGATCCACTGTGGACTTGGTGGAGTCTTTGAAGACCTGGCCAGTTAAGGCCAAAAGAGGGCACAGGTTATCATCTGAACCTCGTCTCTCTACTTCTGTTTCGGATGATGATGATGAAGATGATGAAGCTGAAGCTATGCAACAAGCTGTCAATGATCTCTTGCTGCTAGCTGAGCATCGATCCAATAAGCAGCATGGTTCTGGTTATGGCGTGTTGAAGATCAAGGAAGATGGAGTTAATAAAAAGACTGAAATTTTGAAGACTGTGTTGGAAGCTGAGCTTGGGAAGAAGAATAAGAGGTGTAATTCGGAGGAGACTCGGGTTGAGAACGATAATGAGGAGAACAGTGAGACGGAGTTGTCGAAGAAGACGAAACAGTTGAAGAAGAAGAAGAGGAGACTCACTGAATTTGATGATATGGATTTCGTGAATGAAGAGGCAATAACAGTAATGGCTCCTCAAACCTATTCTTGCCCAATTTGTGAAAAGGTTTTCAATAAACATCAAGCTCTGGGAGGTCACGTAGCAAGTCACAACAAGAACAAGAACAATATCAATGCGAAAGAATCGTCAACTTCCATGGCGGTCTCAGCTACTGAGGATGGGAATTGTAACAATAATGGTGTGGAGAATGAACAGCAAACAAGTGGTGGTGACAATGAGCATCAATGCAACATATGCAGCAAGATATTCCCAACTGGTCAGGCTCTTGGAGGACACAAAAGGTGCCACTGGACAGGCCCGGCTGAAGCATTTTCGAGCTCGAGTCAAGTGACAACATCAGCTGGTGAAGTTACTCAGACAACTCGCAATAGGCTAGTTCTTGATTTCGATCTTAACGATACACCACCCGAGTATTTTCAGATTTATGGTGGTGAAACCGTAGCTGCGTGATTAGCTAGATCTTAAAACAAAATGAAAATTTTTGATCAGTCTGTGGAGGTTCTAGGTCAGTAGATTGATTGACTTTCAACTAGTTTCTTATAGTTTTATCAGTTGGTCTAGCTTTGAATCGTTCTTAGTTATGTTTTCTCTAGTGGGGTCTTTGAGACCTTGTCTTTTAGTGTTAAATTTTCTTCATGTAAAGCATGATAATCCATTTACATTTGGTTATCTGATTGACTATTCAACAGCAATTTTACTGTTAGCTTTATCATACTAAATTATTTATTTATTTATTGGTGATTTAATTATTGGGATATGAGGTCAATTGTAACACCACTAAGCAGTTGGAGGTGACAATAGAGAGAGAAGAGAGTGGCCTAGGATATCAAAAGTCAATAAGCAATTCATCCACTTAATATGTTTCTTTTAAGAGCAACTTTTTTAGTTTTTCTTGAATATTAATTTCATTGATGCTGCAAAAACTTCCCTTGAGGGAAGTCAATTGAAGCTTCACTTGTTTGGAGATAAGTTTAATTATCTTGAAAGGGTCTTTGTTTGATTAAGATGTAGAATTATAATCTTCCAAGTTAAATTTCTTATTATTTTATGTTCTAAAGAACAATTACATGCATGGAGACAATATTGTTTACAAGAAGTAGTTTCTTGTCAATGTTTAGTGGTTAGCTAGGTTATTCAATATTCTTAATACCCCACTTGAATTTTGTTGTGATTTGAGACCAAGTAATTGTGGAAAAACAGACAAATAAAACTTGCAGGGTCAAAAGGGTATCTATTCAATTAGCTTTTGTGTAGATTAAGCTTCTTATGGATTCTTCAAAGCACATTTTAAAAGCAAAAATGAAGATGATTTTATATTATGTGTATATATATATATATATATATATGGTGCTGATATGATATCTTATGTGTTAATTAGCTTATGAGAAAAAAAGGAAGAGCTAACTCACCTGTTTTCTTGACAGATTCTCGTGACCAAATGAAAGCAACATCTCGTATACGAAATCATTGACTTTAATCACATAAACACCTTTCTCACGCCATGTTCTTAACTCTCCAAATAGTACAATATTGTGATCATCTTTTTAAATCTCTGTGTTTAACTTCCTGCATTTAAAGACTGTATATAAGATATATCGTAACACGATGGCTTTCTTTATGGTCAACTGTTATACTTCTGTTTTCATCTTAACACGCTTAACATGGGATTCTTTTCTCATCTGAACATACTTAACTTCAGTGTTTAGATAAAATCCAAATGCATTAATGTTGTGTTATTATACAATATTAAGAATCAATGCTAGAGATTTCCATTTATAATTGGCATGGTGGCTAATCATTATCTGTATTATTATACTCTTGTGATACAGGCAAACTGAAAAACCAGTATTTGAGGGTGTGTTTACACTTTAAACTTTGTTTTCATGCACTTTATTGAGTGCTTCATGACCATGAAAAGAGACAAGAGTTTGTTTCTGTTTGGTCATCAGAAGGGTTTATGAAACACAAAGGCCTTCTTTTTCCAGAATAAGAATCAATAATTGACATATCAGCCATGTGCACTTTCTCAGGTGTGAAGTGCTTGTGCATAATTGATGCCAAATATAACAGGCATTATTAAGCAGCACATGGTTAATGGTCCAATTTTAGTGACCATTTTGATGGCTAAACCAGTGGCATAGGCACAAGCTATAGCTTGCTCTGCTTTACAGGTTTCTGATTAATTGTTTTAATGTGTTTGACCTGCAAAGCTTTTAGTTAAATTATGGACATTGAAGATGCAGATAAAAAGGTAGTTAACAGTCATCTGAGATAATGGAAGTTGTTAGTTGGTGACTTTTTGGCCAAAGTGATGCAACTTTGAGACCCCATATTTGCTTTTCCAAAGAGTTGAAATAGACTGAAGAGGACTTTCCAATATCTAAAACAGAGCTAAACAATACATGGGCTTCAAATTTCAAATTTCAAGAACACGCAGAGGCACTTAATTTCAACTTTCAAAAACACACTAATATATACACTTATCATCTGCTTATTCATGCAGAAACCTGCAAATGGAGACCAATGCTTATTATATCTTTAAATCCGCATAACCATAGAACACTGACTATATATATTTGTACAGTAAGTGAAAACTAAAAGAAACAATTAAAATCAATGAACTACAGAGGGAACATTTAAAAACATGGTAAAAATTACCTCACCTCCTTCCCTCAGCAATGCCCTCATGAAAAGGAACAAAACGGTTCTATATAACAACAATGAAATCTAATATTCAAATCTTGGCCTAAAATGTTGCAATTACACAAAAAGGACCCATCTCGAAGCTTAGGTGGGTACAACCACCCCAGAATAGGGTGACAATTGGGAGAGAAACAGCCAAAATACTAAGACCAGCAATATAAACTGTATGAGAAAACAAGAAGTAACCTTAAATATTCCCTTCTGCATCTTCAAAACTGCATCAGTCCCCAAAATATCACCACAATGTTTTTCCAACTTTTCTGCTTGTTTCTTCAGTACTGCTGCCTTGCTTTCAGCTTCTCCAAGCTTGTTTAGCATCTGTGTTTGGTCCTTGACTAAAGTTTCTTGCTCTTCAAAGAGTGTAATGGTATCACCTGCAGCAATTTTCACCTTCTCTATTGTCCTTGTTAGTGCCAGATACTCAATTTCGGCCTCAATCTTTTGCCGAAAGAGACCTTCAAGTTCAGTCTCCATCTCTCTACATTTTTCTGGCTGCAAATCAATAGTGCTCCCTGACTCTTCCTTTAGTGGCTTGCTACTATTTACAGTGGTTTCTAGTCCAGCAACCCTCGCGTCTTTCACCTCAAGCATAGCCCTTGCCTCTTCCAGTTTTCTTTCTAAATATTCAACATTCTGTGTTAAGCTTAATACCTGCATTTCCAAGGACCTTGTAGCACTCTCTCTAATCTTTTCAGAACCCAATTGAGCAGAAGAATTAGGTCCATGGATTTGTGGATCCGTAAAAGTGGAATCTGCAAATTTGCTGCTACCCTTAAATGAATTGTTATGCAGTGATGTGGCATCCTTCCCAATCTCCCCAAACTTCTGAACCTCTGCATTAGTGTACATAGCACCGTTTGAGTTGATAAATAATCATATCCATTGTTGACACTCATATAAAAATTTAGGCAAGAGAACAGGCACAAGAAATTAAGCATAAAACAAACCACAACTTAGATCTTCATTCTTGAATTCTCCAGTTAGTTTCAGGAACTTAAAGGAAATCAACTACAAGATCAGCACATGTCACTTAAATTTAAAACCCAGCCAACTACCATATCTAGTAAATTTAAGTGAAAAAGTATCTGTATGTTAAAAATTTATTTACTAAGGTTCCTTTTTAAGTTGATTTGGTCCTCTATAAATCCTCCTTCCAACAAGAATATTAACAAATGAAACTACGTGAAATCAAATAATATATTGCTTATTGAGAAATTCCTTTTTGTGGTTATTATAGACACATGTTCTCGAATCCACATATTAAACCAAATAGATTGCCTTTCATGGTTAATTTGACAATCAAGCACAATAAAATTCCATATCTCTAAACCAATTGATATACATTTGGTTATTCTACCACATCAAGCAAGAAAAAATTCCGTATCTTGACAGAAGATACAAAAAGGACAAAAGCTTAAACTATAGTTTGAATTTGACATTTCTACCAACGAACAACGATGATTTCCATGTTTTCCCCTTCAAACAAGAAGGTGAAAGTAATATTAACTTTCAGATCAATCAACTTCATACCTATATCTTCATGGCCAAAATAAAAACCAAATGAATTAAGATATTAGATAATAAGGAGATATCGTATGATTGAAAAGAAGCAAAAACCTAACATAGCACATTCCAGAGATACACATGCAAATACCCATTATAAATACAGTTTATGAAAATAAAAGTGAAAGAAAGAAGGTACGCCCACCTTTTTCAAGGGCTTCCTGCACAGACTGAAGGGTAAGGATAGACTCAACCAAGGGATCCCGATCTGTTGAGAGACGATGGTTCTCACTTTTCTCTCCCTTAGCATCCCAAGGTAAGTCTGCAGCTAAATCTTCTTGCGAAAGATCTTCGGCTTCTCCGGCATTCTCTTTGGTGAAACCAGTTTGAACTTCTTCACCTTGTTCACAACCATGAGCGTCGTCACTATTTTCCCCATCATAATTCATTGACCTTCCACTCTGCTTTCCATTACTAGTCACAGAAAAGGTACCCTGCGTAAAGACAAAGTTGGAGCTTCTCGAGTCAGATTCCATGCTGGAATGAGAGTTTTCTTTCTCGATTTTGACATTTTCTCCTCTAGGCTTCTTACTGCTTTCAGCCCGACTCTTTCCTTGTTGAACCCGTTGACTAGAATTACTCACACTCTTTGTGCTCAAATTCTTCATCCATTTCTTCTCCCTTGCATAACCCGATATAGCAGGTGATTCATATCTCGTCTTTGGAGCACTGGCTGCTGTAGAAGACTTGCTACTTCGGTCCTCACTGTTCTCAGAATCCGTACCAGCCATAAAAGCAGATCCAACCGCAAACCTAGAATCTAAACTAGAACCACGTGTTGCAAAGCCATCAAGATTACCCACATTTTTCGTCACATTTACAGATCCAACAGAACCCTCACTATGCTGCCTGGCCTCCGCCGATGACATATGTACTGGTTTAGTTGGATTTCCAGAACCAGACAAACCCCGCTTCAAAACTTTACTATTATCCACACTGGTCCCAGCATCCTTAACAACATCCCTCCTGATTCGCCGCCATTTCTTCAACCCATACCCTTTAGTCATTGGAGGTGAAACTCCATCTGGGGATTTCATTGCCAATGAAGGTGAATCCAACGGTTGCACACTGTCAACACCCTTTTCATGGTTACCAACTGGCTCTATATTATTAGCATCATGACTTCCACTACCATCCAACTTGTTAATCTCATTTGAGCAAGATCCATTATTCTTAACTGAGTCATCATCAACATGAGATACAGTTCCTTGAGTTACCACAACCTCATTATCTTCTACAGATTCAAGAGCTGAACATTCACTCTCCAAATCCATGGCTAATATCCCTTAAATCCTTCAAAAGATCCAGTGAGATCAAGATCAAGAACATTAACTATCATTCCAGCAGTATCATGGTCCAAATTACCAAAATCTGAAAAAGATCAACCAAACCAATCCACTGTTTCTTGAATCATCTATTTTTTCATCAAATTCAATCCAATTCTACATAATTTGATTATATTCAACAATTGAAAGAAAAAACAACATAAAAGAACTCAAATTACTACAAATTTTATTAAAAAGTTTCGAACTTTAAATTCATTAAAAAAAAAAAGTTTCAAACTTTATATTCAATTAAATGAAAAAAATGAATTCCCACAAATAAAATACACAAAAGAAATGGGGCGTACCTTTTATATTCATCCGTGACAAGCAAAAAATCGAAGGAATTGGATTTGGAAACCCTAAACTTTGGTTGAAATTGGAGTTTTATAGCCATGACTTATTATTATGATTTAATTAGTTGAGAAAAAACAATTAAAAAATCAAAGAATGAACGTGGGGTGATACAGGAACGGCCACATGGAGAAGATGGCCCACATACACAAGTGGGCATTTCTGGCCATCTGATCTGGGACACATCAATATGACAAGATCAGTAAATGAAATGACAAGATTACCCCAACCTATCTTCCAGTGAAATTCGACCTTGATGTGAATCACTGAATTGAGCTGTGTTCTGGTTGTGGCTTTTAATCAATGGGCCTGCCATACAAAGAATCCTTAAACTAAGACAAAACATGACATCTTGTGATGTTCATTTCTTTGGTTTTGTGTAAAATTTCACATTAGTTTAATGTCATCCACAAATCACATTACACGTTTAGTATTGAATGAGTCTTGAAATTTGTATATATGCACTTGTATTTAATTAGGGTTACATCCTTTACTAGTTAACAAAAATTTATGGTAAATTATTCATTCATTTTAACTCATATTCTATTAGGCTTATCTGATTTTAATATAAATCATATACGAAGAAGATATATATATATCTGTATTTGTATTTCTATTATTTGATCTCGACCCATGTGATATATTAGTCCTATAACTTTACCTGACTAAACCGTTTAAACTTTTAGTACTATATTTTTATCTAATTGAATCGTTTAAACTATTAGGTGAAACGGTTATGTTTTACTGGTATGGATGTTAAGATTTGGTGAGTGTAATTTTATGTGTTTATTTAAAAAGGTAAAGGAATAATCCCAATGAATACTACCATTAGTTATAGAAACAAATGTCTTGATGAAATTCATATTGGGTTTGAAGATTATTAGTATTTCAGAAATGAAAAAGGCAAGCATACAACTAATAACATGTACAAACACATCTAAATTAAGCTAAGGTGGGTTGTATTGAAGTCTAAATTTACATTTTGTTTTTCTATTTTGGTAGAATGAATCACATTTAACAAATTAACCTTTATATATATATATATGCCAACTATGAATGGATTGGTTACTATAACCATTTATAGGCAAGCTTTACATTTTAATTTTTAGGTTAATGTGAATAGATACAAATATATTGTAACAACGTCACTCAATTAATTAATGTACAAGTAGTCTGTATTCACACTATATACGTAGTAGGAACGAACCACAACAAATTAAACCAATGATCTTAATTAAGCTATGTATTGAGAACAAATCAAATTGCCTTGTTCTTCTTCCCTTTAAGTAATAATGGAAGTATAGGTTAATTAAGATTAGGGTTGGCTTGCAAAAAAGTTGAAAGAAAATAAGAAACTAGATGTTGACTGATAAACTTAGTGGGTGGTTTTAATTACAAGAAGCAAACAAGTAGCTATATATATATATATATAGTGCATTATGTATACAACTTTAAAGACAGACTATTCTAATAATTAATATGGATATATACATGCTACCAAGCTCCATCGACAATATTCGAGACTCAATAAGATGGCTACACTTTAATGGTTGAAAGAATTTAGAATTCATTCATGCTACCAACACAATTACTACTCCACTATATATCAAACAATAATATCTAGCTAAAGTTTGATCAACTTCCCATGTCTTCATCTCTTCTTATAACCACAAATATATTCATACTCATCATAAACATTAATTGAATGCTTATATTATTATATTATAAATAATATATTCAGTAGTCAATTTTTGCAGTGATGAGTTTGTATATATAGAGTTCATTATATAACATATGTTAGTGCATATATATATATATAGTTTTAAATGATCATCGATGATGAAGTAGTACTTGTCATCTTCTCATGCACTTGCCGGTTAATGCTTAATCTTTAATCTTTATTGAATTATTATGGCCACTTGTGAACATGATTGAAAAATCAAGACACCCACATGCAACGGTTCTAGATAAACCTCTCTATCTTTAAGCCCAGCTAGATAGCTTTCATATTTGTAATCTTCTGGTTTAATAACGTGGCTTAATCAGTTAGTTTTAGAAAGAGTTCTTGTAT
>WYDK02118172.1:2350034-2367665 GCA_009867345.2 Toxicodendron radicans
TTTCCTGTTTATGTATATGAAAGCACACAACCTAAGACGATTAATTATTGTAGGAGCTGCAAATAATAAGGAAGGCTGACACAATTATATATGTGTTTGGATTGAATTGAGTATAACTAGCTTTTGCCAATTTCAGGCCAATTAATCAACTCCAACCCAATTAATTTTAGCTACATTTCCATGATTGCAAGCCAGTGTCTCCATTATTTACTAGGGGGACCATTCATCTACAATATATACAAATTTTAAAGAAAAGAGTTGAAGCTTTAAGATTAAGGGGGCCAAGTTAAGAGTGCAGCCTTCCAGCTTGAGCCTAGCTATCACCATAGATTAATAGAAGAGAAACTTTTAGCACCCACATGGAAATATAATTAGTCAAAGCACTTGTAAAATTAGTGCCAAAACCTTACGTAGATAAACACACACCTGTGTGTAGGTGATAAGAACAATACTTTTATCCCCTTGTGTAACTATTGGGATGGTGGCTGTGACACATTTTATTTCTTTTGCCTGCGTGTATCACACTAGCTATTTTCTTGAGTCGAGGATAGGGTAATTCAATAATGAACTTATGGATCAGAAGTTTTTAGATTTCAATATGGGTGTTTTGAAAAGTAAATTAACCTAGGAAAGTGGTTTCTAACCAACTCTTTGTTTCCTTGGCTACTTTTTTATTTAAAAGCATTTCAGTTTATGCACTTGGCATTAGATAAAGTTTAGTTAATAAGTACATGTTATATCATACATGCATGTGCACCCTCGATCATATTCATATACGTGTGTCCTCGTTAGCTGGTTGTGTACATTTGTTGAACTGTTGACTAATAAGTAATAACAGTGAAAAAGGGTTGAAAATTGTAGGAATAGTGAATAGAAGGTTACCTTTGAGAAATTGTGGTGAAATGTGGTAATAAACATAAATATTGGAAATGAGATGATATGGTTGGGGAGTGGTGAGTTGTTGCCTGTTGGACCGGTCTATGCTCCAATTTCCAGAGCAAAAATAGTTTGAAATAGTGTCAGATACGGATACACATACAGAGAGAGAAATCTGCCCCTGCTGCCATGTAATAATAATAAAAGAGACTTGGTTTATTCTAATATTCTATTGCAATTTGAAAGGGTTACACTAGTTACTACAACCCACAAACAACAAGGTCTGAATTATGGGGTTCCTCTCCCAATGCTCCTTTTTCTCTGACCAATCTTTGGCTTCTGTGATAAGTGAGACCCCATGTAAGATTTAGAATTGAGAGGGTAATATATACATCACATAAAACAAAAAGAAATACCCTAAGCCTAACCCCAATGCATATTTTATTATTCAATTCATTACACTTCACTATTTACCCTCTTCTCCTTCTTTTTAAGCATTTATATACTATTTTATGTTCAAAAACCTTACAGATCCAACCCATACATTAGATTCCTTCTCTGGTACAGCTTGTTTTCAAAGACAGAGAGAGAAGAGTGTTTGAGTTTTCTCAAGTTGCAGCCTTGGAGGGCCTCTCTTTCTTGTTTGCTTCAGGTAAACTTTCAAATACTTTCTAAACTTCCTGTATTATTGATCTCATTTTGGTTAAGTCTATCATGAGTTAAGTTATGTATTAAAGTTCATTCAATCTTGTTTTATGTGTTGAAAGTTGTTAACTTTGAATCTAATTCATCTATATTTTCCGTTGGGTACAGAGTGAAGATTGAATCTTGCAACCTCTCTGTTACCAAGTGACATATTATGATGCTATTAACATGAATGGCATGTCTTCATGCTATTTAGTCAAATCCACTCTCTGGTAAGCAGAAGAAAAACAGGTATTCCTCTGACTAAGTAGAGGCCCACAATGGCAAGTGCTAATACATCATCACATGCAGAACTTCCTGTATGAATATGTCACTGTTGCATTCATCTTTCTGCCATTCTCTCACTTAATTGAATGTGTCAGCAATTTTTGAAGCAAAGAAAGCTCAGGTTTTTATGCTTCGCCTCAGCCAAAAATGGTTTCTTTTGAAGACTTGAGATGCATATGTTAAAGGGCCTTTATCAACTTCCAGTCTATGATAACATTCAAAGTACAAGAAGTTAATAAAGTTGAGCTATCTTTGAAGAAGTGAGATCTACTGCATACTTTGAAAGTTTTAAACTGTGTGGTGAATTTCATTCATACTCATGGCTGAAGAAGCATCACTATCTGTTAATGCTCAGCTCCCTCAACAAACCCCATCTGGCCTCACTATCAAGACTTCAACTTCTTGTTGCAAACCGGGTAAAGACGCTACTTTGACTCCTATAACTTCGGATTTGCCTTCACCCAATATGAAAAGCTCAATTGAATCATCTCCCTACAACTCTCCTCTTGTGTCACCACCATCATCAGCATTTGTTTCAGCTTTACAGTCACCGTACATTTCACCAAGAGCCATAACTCCCAAAGCCCAAGAGAACCCAACTCCAGTTTCACATCCCTCTCCATCAGTCTCAGTCTCATACCGTGGTTCACAATCTGATGACATTCCAAGCAGCTCCTACACACCCCCATCAGACCAATATGAGTACTCTGATGACCCTGCTGATCCAAAGCTCAAGTTTATGACTTGTGTTCCCATCCCAGATCCTGCTCCTCCAAGGGTATCATTTTCTTTTCAAGTTCCAAGAATTTCTTTTGCAAAGGGTTCAGTTTCTCCTGCTTCTAATGCTAAACTTAGGAGCTGTGATGTGTTTATTGGTTTTCATGGACAAAATCCTAATTTGGTGAGGTTCTGCAAGTGGCTTAAGTCAGAGCTTGAGCTTCAGGGAATTGCTTGCTTTGTTGCTGATAGAGCTAAGTACTCGGATAGTCAGAGCCATGAGATTGCTGACAGGGTTATCTGTTCAGTGACTTATGGTGTGGTGGTTGTCACGAACTCTAGCTTTCTTAATCATTTGAGTTTGGAGGAGATAAGATTCTTTGCTCAAAAGAAGAACTTGATTCCACTTTTCTTTGACACTGGGCCTAATGACATCATGGGTTTACTCAACTGCAATTCTATTGATAAAGAATGCAAAGAAGCAATTGACGGACTGATGAAGTCTCATGAGTTCAAGTCGGAAGCCAATGAGTGTAATTGGAGAAGCTGTGTGGCGAAAGCTGCTGGGATATTGAGAGCAAAGCTTGGAAGGAAAAGTGTAGCTGAGAGCGATTTAGAAGGATTCGAGGAGCTACCATTTGCTAGAAACAGGTGTTTTGTTGGAAGAGAGAAGGAGATTATGGAGCTTGAAACTGCCTTCTTTGGATGTGGGGATTCTCTTGAGCAAGATTATGCTATACCAATCATCAAAGGAGAAGCTAGTGGGCAATCTGAAGGCCTTGCTGATGAAGAAAGTGATACGGTTAGCTCCAGAGGGGGGAGGTTTATCAATTTGGAGTTGGGGAAATGCAAAGAACCAAAACTTGAAGCTTGGGTTGAGCCAGTTCTGGGAAGAAATTCACTGAAGAAATTGAAGTACAAGAAGTCTAGAAGTGGAAACTACAAGAGCTTGGGTAGCAATGTGATGTGTATAAATGGAGTTCCTGGCACTGGTAAAACTGAGCTAGCACTTGAATTTGCATACAGGTATTCTCAAAGATACAAGATGGTTTTGTGGGTTGGTGGTGAAGCTCGATACTTCAGGCAAAACATATTGAACCTATCACTCAATTTGGGGTTAGATGTGAGTGCTGATGCAGAGAAGGAAAGGGGTAGAATTCGAAGCTTTGACGAGCAAGAATTTGAAGCATTCAAGAGAGTTAAACGGGAGCTCTTTCGTGACATGCCTTATCTACTGATCATCGATAATCTGGAAACAGAGAAAGAATGGTGGGAAGGGAAAGATCTACATGACTTGATACCAAGGAACACTGGAGGGTCTCATGTGATTATCACTACTAGGCTATCCAAGGTGATGAATTTTGATATAATGCAGCTACCTCCATTGTCCTTGCCTGATGCAATGGTTTTAATGAGAGGGAAAAGGAAGAAAGATTATCCAGCTGAGGAGTTAGAGTTCCTCCAAAAATTTGATCAGAAACTGGGAAGGTTGAGCTTTGGTTTGTGGGTAGTTGGCTCACTTCTTTCTGAACTTGGAATCTCCCCATCAGCACTCTTTGAAGCTGTGAATCAAGTTCCAATTGAAGAATGTTCGACTTCCCCTTACATGAATATTGATGAGGAACAGTATTGCAAAAACAATCCTTTCCTAGTGAAGGTTTTATGCTTTTGCTTTGCCATCTTACAACAAATCAATGGGAGAAGAAATTTTCTTGCCTCAAGAATGCTCCTTGTTGGTGCTTGGATTGCCCCAGCTCCAATTTCAGTGAATTTGCTAGGTGCTGCAGCTAAGAACTTGCCTGTTGCTGGAAACCGGTTTAGACAGTGGAAAAAATGCTTGAGTGTCACATTTGGTTGTTGTGTTGGCTGTGGTTTGGCACCCCAAAGTGAAGAAGAATCAGCCTTTCTTCTAGTTAAGTTAGGCTTGGCACGAAGAGCCAAAAAACAACCCGGATGTTGGATTCAGTTCCATCCTATAACTCAAGTGTTTGCAAAAATAAAAGAAGGCTTATTGGCTCCAAAGGCTACAGTTCAAGGCATAAGGAAAATTGGTAATCCATGGATGAACGCTGATCATCTCTGGGCTTCTGCATTCCTTGTTTTCGGATTTAAATCCGAGCCCCCACTCGTCCAGCTGAAGGCGATTGACATGGTTCTATACATCAGAAAGATAGCTCTTCCTCTAGCAATCAGATCCTTCACGACTTTCTCAAGGTGCAGCTCAGCATTGGAGCTCCTAAAAGTGTGCACAAATGTGCTTGAGGAAGTAGAGAAGTCATTTGTGTCTCAAATACAAGACTGGTGCCATGGTTCTCTCTGTTGGAAGAAAAAGGGACATGGCAACCAAAGGGTGGATGAGTATGTGTGGCAAGATGTGACATTACTGAAGGCTACTCTACTTGAGACCAGAGCAAAGTTGCTGCTAAGAGGTGGGCATTTTGATAGTGGTGAAGAACTCTGTAGAACATGTATCAGTATTCGAACAGTGATGCTAGGACATAACCATGCCCAAACCTTGGCAGCTCAAGAAACACTGGCAAAATTAGTAAGAATGAGGAGTAAGATATAATAATGTTTGTCCAATCTGTCCCATACTCAGGGAAGCTCAGTTTTGTTAATGATGTAACCACTTTAGCTAGAAATATAATGATCAAGTTGCTTATAATTTGCCTTCATTACCGCATTTTTGCTTCTGATTTTTTAAGTTAAGAACCTGGTGATGAAATAAATTTGCTCATATTGCTTTAAATCACAATAACAGTATCAACTATCTCTTGCATATGATAAAATTATCCAGTGTAGGATTTTCTTATCTACTTTCAGCAAAAGCAAGAAAGCATAGGTGTTCATTTCTTTGTTTGAACAATGATCATTGGTCAAAATATCCCATGTTAATGGAATGGTCCATTGCTCATAGGACGGGGCATTCATAGAGAGGGAGAAGTGAGGCATTAATTGGCTTCCATAAATCTACCCAGTAGGATGTGGAAAAAACTTCTGTAGCATGGACACATCTAACCAGTAGAATGCTGAAAAATCTTCTGTAGGATTGACACATCAAACCAGTAAAATGTGAAAAATCTTTTGTAGAATGTACGTATCCAGTGAGTGCAAACCACGTCAACTCAGCGCCCATCCTATTCTGCTGTAATTTACATAGATTGTAGATTTAGTATGCTATGCATTTGAAATCTAGCATCCTTCAATTATTTTAGGAAATGACTTTTTAACTTGGAAGTGTTGAACAACCATTAACTAAAAGCACACCTACAACTACAGGTCAGAATCTGAAGTAAAACAACACAAAGAAGTTAAAAAGAATCAAACTTGTTAGTTGTTACTTAGTTCCAAGAAAACAGCAGCAACATCCTTAAAACTTAAAAATTGCATATTCAATGAAATAATCTCTCTCATTTCCATCAAATTCCACACCGACACAACACAAGCTCATGATTCTTTCCCCAACAAAACTTGACCTTGAATTCATTGACAACAACAGCCACAACACACAAATAGTATACATAGATATTCAAGGTAGAAACTTATTATTAGAAAAAGTAAAGCAGGAGTTCACTTTCAAATAATTAAAACAGTGAGCGCAGAGTTGACGGCAGAGACGGCGGAGAGAATGGTAATAGGTGGCTATTTTACCGTGTTTTGTGGAGTTTTGACTGTCCAACAAACAAGACCACTAACTGCTGTTCAAAGGCTGAGTTTGGTTGGTTTAAGATTTGGCCAAGGGTTGACTGTGGACCACTATTAGCTTATGTCATGTTTTGAAAAGGAAGACAAAATACATATTATATTTATAAGATGATTTAATAAAATTTAACTTTGGTCAACTGTTGGAAGATCTTACAATAATTTATAGGTTAATGTTACCAACTTAAACATACAAAACTTTGCAAGCTATCATTCATTTCCTAATGATGCTCTTATTCATGCATCTAATAACGATCATCTGGCTGCAGCTAATTATCAGTAATCTAATGACTGCTAATCTGCACATGATGACTATAAATTTTTTCTTCACAGATTATCATTAACCAAGTAAACAGATAAGGTAAATCTTATCCACTCAAGTTTGGAAGAGTCGAAGAAAAAGAATGATGACAAGATAAGTGTGGTGTACGTGTATGTATATTATGTTAATCAGGAGAATTAAAAGAATAAAATAGAAGCAAAAGAATGGTCAAAGTGATGATAAATTGAAATAAGGTATTAGCTTTAGGAAGAAGAATAAAGTTAAGAAAGAGAGACAAAGAATGGCCCACAATTGCACAAATTAGAGCAATCGTCATTGTAAATAAGGTGTCCAGCTTTCACCATGCAAAACGCACATCCCACGTTACATCTCCCAAAACTCAAGTTGACAATAAAAAACTTACAGCAAAAACCAAACAAAACTGTTTTTAAAAAACATTTCCCGAAAGTTAAAAGGAGCGTACGCACATACTAAATACTGATTAACCAAACGGCTCTAAAACTCTTCTTCTTTGTTATTACTCAACTGTACTCTTTATATTTCTCTGTATAACGGCTATATTTCATGCTATATCTCTGCCAAACTTACATGTTTTCTCTGAGCAAAGATTTTCTCTTTCACATGCCTAACTAATTAGATAAAACTACAGAAACTTTTCCTCCCTCGTCTTTTTAACTTCTTGTTGGGGTCCTAAGGAAGAGACTTGGGGTGTAATTTTATGTGGGTGTAAAGTGAAAAAATCTAAGACTTAGAATTTAGTTTTTACTTCATGAAATATCAATATTCAATAAATGCATGCACAGAGTGATAATAATATTATGAATGTGATGGATGATGGCCGATTTGTATTGTACCAATGACTAATGTGAAAAAGGCTGAGACTGCGAGAAGAGGAGTTTTATTGAATCATAATCATGCATGCAGCATATATATGTTACATGACATAGCACAAGACTCAAAACCTGGTGGTTAATTTGTGAAGCGTTGCCTGTCGCCATGACTGCCCCCATGCAGACCATCTACTTATCAGCTTTGACTCATCAGTTTATTATCTTATGTGTAACTTTGATCAATGCTGGCTTCTTTTCTGCCCAATCTAACTTCAATATTTCATCTTGAAAATGCAAGTAATTACCATGTAATTGAAGGGTACAACTCATAGTTCTGAGAAAATGGGACAAGGATATATAAGAAAGCACGATGAAATTTTCATTATAAGAACACTTGACTCCATTAGCTTTGAGCCAAGGTTGCTCATCAACTATTATTTCAAGGTTTGCTTATACATTTTTCTAGTCTCTGGAACAACTTTTAAGTTTGCCTACGCATTAGAACCCTCAAAAAACAGCATAAAGTTTACCCAACTTCAGTACATTAAATATAAATACAAACTCTATTCAAGATCTGAGCCGCTGAACTCTCTTGTAGGCTGTATTGGAACAAACCTTCATTATTTTTTGCTGTCCAAATCATTTTTCAACCCCAAGGTCTCTAGCCATCAGTAGTCTGGGAGAAGCTCAATAATGAGAACAAGGTTGATTAATGAAAAACCTGGTAATGAGGGGTTGTCTGAAAATGGCCGTCTCAAGCCAAGCTCCTGACTATTACAAGCTTGGAGAATAATAAAGCGACGATCCCAAATGATGACCAGTTGAGGTTGATGAAGCCATAAAGGAATTCCGCTGGAGCACACCAGAACTTTCTGGAGTACAACTCCACCTAACAGGACTGGAATTGGGTAGTCTGGAGGGCATTGCATGGAAACTACTGTTGTGCATCACAGGTGATTCACCCAAGAGAGAAGGATCCTGTGGTTGATAACCAGAGAAATGACTCACATGCCTAGAGTTATAACTGGGAACTGTTGGAATTGAAATGCCAGATGAAATCAGCTGGGTTGTCCTTAAGCCTTCAGAATATTTTGCAACATCAGCACTCTCATTGGCTTCACTTTCAGGAACATCATCAATGACAATGATTTCTTTGATAGAAGCACCACCATCTGCAGTCTTTTGAGTGCGGTCAAGAGTTGTTAAAACTTTATCTATATTATATGAGGATGTTTCATTCAGTCTGATCTTGGGTCTGTTATGTCTACTTGATAAACTATAAGCATCCTCATACATGTGAGGCTCCAGAGATGCAGCAAAACCACCATTTATATGCTGGTTAGGAAACAGGCTTGCTGGAACTTGTGCAGGTGTCTGTGGAGTCCTGGGATTAGTGTGGTTTCTATAACTGCTCGAAAACCTAATATCAAAAGATGGCCCAACAGCATCATAAGGATTACGATTGAAGATTACAGGAGCTAGAGGAGGCATATGAGTGAAGGAATGGCAATCCTGATTTTGCATATTGCCAGGAGAGCCTCGAGATGCCGTTTGAAACTGAGAAATTACTTGGCTATTCTGGGCACATTGCTGGGACTGCCCAAGGGGCATAGCAGTATCTTCCTCTTGGTTGACCACCATTAGATTCTTCCCCATGAGCCTGAGTATTGGATTAGGAGTGGATGGACTTGGAGAGTCACAATCACCATGACCTACAAACTTCATTGCCCCTTCAGGAGATCCCTTTACTGAAATGGAACCAGCAGGGCCCTTCAGTGGAAGCACAACCTTCTCAGATCCGAAACTATGGCAACCGCTGAGAGGAGTTATTTCAGGCCTTGCATCGAAATTGTTGGGTCTGGCATTTTGCTTTCCCATGGCAGGCAGTGTCACCGAAGCCATTGTCCGCCGCCTTAGTAGTTGTGATTCTTGATAATTCGGTGCAATATCCTGAGAAATTCTCTCCTTCCTTTGGCAGCAGCAAGGTTGACCATCATTCTTGAAACTGAGAGGTCTCTTCTCAATAGAGATCTTATTGACTTTAAATTTCTCTCCATCAAAATAAGTTTTATCTGCTCCTGGACCTGTCAGTGGAACCACAGCTGCATTTTCTACCACGGCCTCCATGCTAGCAGTAGAGAAGCCTGACCTCACCCTGTCTTGAATTGCATGAGCTCCTACAGATGATAACGATTCTGGGTACTTCAAATTAGATCTGGCAGCAGCGGAGTTAGAAATTGTCGATGTTGCAGAAATTGGTGAGTCTGATGAATCTCCATCAACAAAATCAAGCTGATCTTGAGAAGACTGAACCCGGCTTGTGGTCAATGATGAGTTTCCTTGAAAATCATCTGATCCCATATCCCTAGGACTTGGTAGAAACGAACCAGGGGGTCCTGGAATTGGTATCGGGTCAACCTCGGGAAAAGAATTTCCATGACCAATATCAGAATCCAATCCAGGCCCCATATGAGCACTTTGCCCGATCATACCATTGCCTGCTTCATCAGAACAATACATTTCTTCTCCATTAACAAAGCTTGGCTCAGTTGGGCCTGTCAGGGCTTCACCTCCACATAAAATTCCATTATAGTCCTCAACAGAATGCACAGAGTTGGATTGGGTCTTGGAACGATTACTCAGCTTGTGGAACTTAGTAACTGCAGATTGACTCAAACTCGTGGCTCCCGCCTCAACTGATTCAAGGACATCAACCTTGTCTAGGAGATCATCACCGGCTCTAGCAGAAGAATCTGTATTTTCTCCTTCATCAGGGCCATATGATTGACGTGCTTCATCCTCTTGAGAGAAGCTTATTGATCCTCTATCTTGCTTGCCTTCCAGTACAGCACCTCTCCCAAAAGAGGTATTTTCAGTTATCTCTTCTCTTCCAAGATGTCCATCAGTACCACTGTGCATTAAAGCATATTGCTGATCAACCTCAGAATGCCAAGCTGCTACCTCTTCATCTACTTGTCCAATTTGAACCATTCGATTCTTCCTTCGAGAAGAAAATTTCTCATCCATATTAGGTTTCGATTTAATCACAGATGACTGGCAGCTAACAGAAGAAGCTTTTTTCCTCAACACTGTTCTCAACGCTTTTGATGCAAGCGCATGAGTATTCAACGATGGTGCTGTGCTTGTACCAGGAAGGATAACAGAATTATTATCTGGGTCTCCATGACCACCAACTCTCTTGTTGTTCACTAAAGGTACACAATTTCTACTAGAGTTAGAAGGTTCAAATGTATGGCAGCCATTTCTGAAAGGGCTATCTTCACTCAATTGATTGTCATTATGGTTTATTTGTGGAAGAGACCTTTCCATGTTATCACTTATCCTGGCTCCAAAGAACGAACTTCCTACTCTCTTTCTCCCAGAAGAATGCTCCAATCTGTCACTAACTTGGGAAGTATAAAAAGGATTCTCCACCCTCTCACTAGTTGATGGAGAAGACAACAGATTCTCAGACAAATTTGTAAATTTCTGAACACGATTTCTCTCTGCTAAAGTTTCACCTACACGTGGCTGATCATTCTCTACCAACAAGTCCCGAGCTAAATGCCACTTACATCTGAAAGGTTGATTGCCACCTTGATTATTGGCTTTCTTTGCCAGACCCCTTCGTTTAGAGCATACCCACTGCCTCAAAGTTCCAGAATCACTGGATCTGATTTGCTTTTGTATCTCATGTTTCTCCTTGCTGCTTTCTTCCACCCCATTATACCCTTCTTCACCCGCAATCTGTAAAAACAAATCAACCAACATATGCTGTTGAATTTCAAAGTACCATTCATGAAAAATAGTCAATTCAAAACTTGTGAATCAAGTCAAGCACAAAGTTATACATTGCTTATGTATATAGACTATGGTACCATTCTAGCATTAAGCGGATACTAATTAAGGGTCATTGTTAAAGTAAATATCAACAAAATATAGAAAAATGAAGAAAATGAACCCAGTTTTATGAGTGTGAGCGCATATAATATATATATATACATATACGAATTTCTTGTCTCAAATTGAAATAGAAGCCCTCAATGGAGAAACCCATAAAGGTATGGCTTTTCCAGAAAAAGAAAAAGGAAAGCATAGATATTATGGTAGAAGGCTAAGAGTCAAGAGAGAAATGAATATCAAAAGCAAGAGTAGTGTACCTGAGAAGCACGAGCTTTGTGAGAGAAAAATTTTCTGCTTTGAGGAGCAAGTTTCAGATACTTGAGATGTTTCCTAGCATGCCTCTTTTTCTTTTTGATTGATAAGAATTTGCTTCCTTTACCTCCTTTCAAAGGATTCTTTGGTGGAAGATCCTCCACTACTTTTGGCACAACTGGTGCATCATTAGACTTGGATAAAATCCGAAGTTTGGTTCCGTTGGCATCAATATAAACTTCACCTACTTCACCAGCATCCTCAGGATGTACCTGAGACACTCTTTGCCTTTTCACTTCAGCTGGTACATCAAGCTTCTCGGAATCCTGAGCAGGCAAGCTTGAAATAGTGGCCCAGCTTGTGCCATTTCTTCTATCAAGCTCTTCTAAAGTGCACCTTTGAGCTGTAGAATATATATCCACCATCAGTCTGGTCTTTCTTGGCTTAATTCTATGCTTGGTAACTCTAGAATCTGCTGTCCACTTGGGAGTCGACTCCGCAGAAAGGCACTGATCAATGTGTGCATTCAAGGTGGTATTTGATGAGGATGTGAAAATTTTGCAAACAGGGCAAACTTTTGAAGCCATTGTTTCAGATACAGCAGTAGAATTTGAAGCAATATCTTCAGTTGAGCTACGATCAGAATTGCCACTAAACTTTACTATCAATCTGCACTTTTTTCCTGGGGGTCGGGTAGTGTTTTCAGTCTTATGGGATGTAGGATGACCTGCTTCAACTTCAACGGTGGCTGAGGCTGAGGCTGATGCTGAAGCTTCCAACAAAGTGTCGGTTTCGGGTGGTGAATTAGATGGCCTTTCAGTAGGAACAAACTCTATTTCAGATTGAGAAACACTTGTTGTTGTGGATGGGAAATCATTCTCACCTGCAGATCTGCATGAACTTGTGTCTATGCAAGCATTTTCAAGCTTATGCTTCAACTGAACATCATCAGCTGAGTCTAAGACCTCATTATTGTTGGGCCCAGAACCAGGCTCCGCATCAAAATTACTTATGCTTTTCTTTTCAATTGAACCAGTGTCAACTGTCCATCTCTTAGTGGCTTGAGTCTTTACAGCACCAATAGACTGAAATGGTGGCAATACATCCTTCACGCCATGTTTCAAACAAAGTTGCAAATTTTTCAGAGAGAAAGGCCAATTCTTCTTGATATCTTTTCCCCGAGAAGTGAACACATAATCTCTACAGTTGAAACCATCATGTATTGTTAGTAACGCTTTTGATCAATTAACAACACATATCATAAGTTAAAATCATCAATAATAAGCTTTATTTTTTACCTTTATATTGTATGTTAATTCATGAAAGGAACATATGGACCACGAAATTCAAGATGAGAAAAAAAAACACATCAACAGTAAAGAAACAGCCAAGAAATACCCAGGATCGATGATCTAATAAACTTACAAAAAAGTCTCGAGTTTTGTTGCATGATGTGGTAAGAACTTAGAACAAGTACACACAGATAGATTGATTAATCTCATGTCCAAAGTGACATGAAATCACACACAAACCAACATCAAGGAAGAACAGCAACTAAATGATCGAGAAATTTTTTTCCTTTCACACACACAAATTTATACACAAAAGAACCCAAAACACAAACTAGAGACAAGATGGGGCACCAAAGGTAACATGTAGCTCTGGATCTGACCCAACAAAGAATCAAAGTTAAAAAAAAAAAAAAAACAAGAGAGAGAGAGATAGAGAGAAAGAGAACCGTTGAGTACATAATTAGTAATTACCTTATGGAGAATTTGGGAAGATGAGGAGGAGGAGGAGGTGGGTTAAGCAGATCTACGTCAAGCTTATGAGAAGGCGAGTCATCACTGTGAGTGGTATTTAGTTGTGGAAATTGACAAGAACATGAGGGATCTGATGGAGGGTTTTCAATGGATAACATCTGAAGAAAAGCTTCACTCTTCTTGTGCTGTTTGTGAAACAGTCACAAGCTCTTCTTCTTCTACTAACACTACTCCACACCTGGGCCTTATTTTTTAACTTCTTAGCCTTCAGCATATAGAAAACTAGGCCTCTTTTATCACGCTAAACCCCACCACCAAGTTAAAGCAACAGACGCAGAAACAGCAGAAGAAGAACAGGTATATCAATTAAAAACACCACCACTTGAATCTTCATCCATTTAATTTACCTGAAAGAGACACACATAAGAAGAAGAAGATGATGAGATCAAGAGAAGAAGGAGATTATTCGAGACCCATCTAGAGACGTTATTTTATGTGAAGGAAATGAGTAAATTTGAAGCATCTATGTTTTGATTGATCAAGCAAATCACAAAAATAAGCAAAGAACACAACCCCACAAACAAAGATATTGTTCAAGGCTTAAAGTTTCATGGGGAGGTAGCGTTATTTTATGTGAACAAAACCCAGAAAAAAAGTGTTCGAAATCAAGACTTTGAGATGCCACCATCCACTACCATATCTCAAAAATCAAATCTTGAAAAAGCAAATCATATGATAATAGCTATAGATTCAAAGCAAGAGCTACAACACAAACCGAAAATTCAAAGCTTTGAGGCAGTAGTGAGTGAAGAAAACGGTAAATAGGAAAAAGAAAGAAATTCAAAATCAAACCGCTGAAAGAGAAAAGATTATATGGGTAATTAAATAAAAAAGACTTCAATTGAGAGACAAAATCGTGGAAGACAACAGTTGAAGTGACCATAAAACAAAATCTGTAAGTGTAAAACACATGACCAAAGACCAGATTTTCCCATTTGTTGTTAGAAAATAAACAAAGACTTGCCAAACTCAAGAAACAAAGAGATGATGATGAGGAAAACAGGAGAAGCTTCAAGAGAAAAATCTAGAAGATACCCAAGAGAAGAGAGAACAGACCCAAAAAAAAAAAACACAAGGAAGAAAGATTATAAACATAGCATAACAAAGCAAAGCATACAAACCTTGTAACTTTAATAAGGGGGATGGAGGGATGGATGGAAGGATGGAAGGATAGATAGATAGATAGATAGATGGTTTTGGGGGAGAAAATAAGAAGAAAAATGAAGTCTTTCAGAGAGAGTGTATGTGAATATGAATACGTGTGTGTGTGTTAAAGAGAGAAAACAGCACCACCCACTAACACATCAAAAGGGCATCAGGTTCTCACCACCAAAAAGCAAGTTTGTACCATTTAATCACCCACGATTCACCTCCCCACCCCCATCTGTGAATATGCGTTTAAGACTCACTCACACTACTTACTCAATCAAAAGAGAAACAAACAAACAAACAAAAACCAAAGTAAGAAAGAGAAAAAAAAAAATAAAAAAAAAAATATATATATATATAAGAATTATATGGTCTTATTAATCTACCTGTGTCTGTGTTTGTGTTTCTCAGATCTCTCTCACACCCATAATCTTCACAAAAGTATTCCAAAACTCCTCAAAAATCCCTCAACAAAATCCCAAAATAGGGTTTGTTTTTATCATTTTTTAAAGTACGTAGGTTTTAATGTTATTGAGTTAAACAAAAGGGTATGTTTAGGAAGTCTGATTCATTTGCAAATTTACAAATACAAAGCTGTCCTATCCTATACCTACCCTACAAGCCTTCATTTTCTTGGGTTTCTTTATTCTTGATTTTTATGGAATGGATGTGAATTGTCTGTTTTGGACACTACCCTTTCTTACAATTTCTAATTTCACTACACGACAATCGCTGTCGTCTTTTGCCACCACCCTCCTTGTTTTTACCTTCTTTCATTATTATTACACACACTATCCCTAACCCTCCCTTCAAATTTGGGTCAAATTTATGTTGGATTCATATTATTTAACTAAATTAAACGTTTTATTGATGAATCAAATGATATAAACTTAATCATAATAAATTTAATATCAAGATATTCTGACTAGAAAAGTTCTATTTATATATATACATACATGCAAGAAACTTTTAACATAATTTTCATATAATTATATTGTTATACTATATGATACATGAAATAATATATATATATTGCAATTATCAAACTCAAGTTTTAACTTAATTATGGCTTTAATTAGTGGAATATATATATGTATATTCTTAATTTCTTTCCATCCCCATGCATGCATCTATATGTATTGTATATATAATATTTATTGTAAATGATGGGAACTGGGAACTGTTCATTTCTGCCGATCTCTTCTTCAAACTTTGATAATCTCTTGAACTTCTCATCGAAGCAAATCATAAAACAATAAAATATAAAAATACAATCCATCGCAATTCCAATAAATTTAATCAAATGTTGTTATAGGACCCAATTGGATTTTAATTCACCCCAACAATTAATACATTTTTCTTATTCAAAATTTGAAATACTCACATTTTGTACATATATGAAAATTTGAATAAGGAAAAGTAATAGCTAGGTAGAGTTAAATAAATAATAAAAATTTGGCTCAACAACTTTTGTAGCATAAGAAATTGTTCTTGAGAAGATGGCGTTGGACCAAAATTATAATTAAAGAGAAATGTGTGATTGGTTAGTATGGTATTCCATCAATTGGGCTACCTTATTTTATTGAGTATATATTATAAAAAAAAATAAATAAAAATTGGTTTCTTTAGGCTTTAGCTGCTAAGAGGGAACATTGATAGACCCCACTCCCCATTAAAGTTACTCGAAGAATGATCAACTTCAAAGAAAAATTCAATAAAGATCAACTATATACTATCATCACATTTCTATAATATAATATTTTACTATATGATATATTAATTAGATCAAATTAAGAAAGCATAATCACCCACAATGTGATATATATTTACCCATGCAGCTAGCATATATAAAAATTTAGTAAATGAACAGAAACCCTACTTGGTCCAACGATTATATTATTGGTTAGAGAAAGAGATTTAGATTAGAGGCTGCCTCATGCATAAATAGTCATACTCTTGTTTTTTTTTTTTTTATCTTTTCACAGCCGTACTTGTGTACTACAGAAATTTAAGAAGAAGAAGAAGAAAAGAAGAAGATGAAGATGAAGAAGATGAAGAAGATGAATAAGAATGGTGCCATATTCATATCTCTCTCTCTCTCTCCCTCTCATACATTATTCTTCTAACTGGGTCGCACATATCATTACTATTCTTCAATATATTTCTGGTATATATATATTGTATGTAAAATGTATGTATACATGAACATGATGATGTGAAATTCTTGCAATTCATCATCTTAAGTACGTACCCTGTCATGAATTTAATTACTTAATTAGTGGAATTAATGTAGATAAATTTAGGTGAAAGAGAAGAGATCACAGTATTTACTTCATAGTTTGGATGCATTTCATTAACATATACTACAAAGCATGCATATATATATATATATATTCGACCTAGCTATGAGGAGATTGTATTAGCTAGAGATGATGGAATATACGTATATACATATGATGGATGTAGAAAAGAAGAAGAATATATATAATAGAGAAAGGTAAGAGTATATGTATAAATACAAGTGGTGGGTTGGGTTGGGTTGACGTGTACGTAGTGTGATTTATGACGACATGGCCACGTTGTTTGATCTTATTTACTCAATTACTGTTGTTACCACTTCCTAGATCCCAGGCTCTGCTCTTCTTCAATTAAAACATGCCACATGTCACCTTCTTTACTCTTCTGTATTGTCATCATCTCTTAGAGAAATATTTAATATTTTTCTGATAATTTTAGGCCTTAATTATTGTTTAACCTTTTTAGAATTGAAGCTAAATAAGAGCTTAAGAAAAATGTTTTACATATTTCGAAAGCAAAACTAGTTGTTCACATTAGATTTAGACATACAAAAAGGACATGTTTTTGATAATTTTAAGAAGCTATTTATTTTATCATTTCTGCAATTGCGATTTTAAGAAGCTAGAATCCAAGGTAAATAAGAGAAATGTTTTACCAATCTCAAAACTGTGTCGTTTTTGAAGTGTATATATATATAGATGTCAACATATGTAGATGCAATGCATTGGCATCGGCATTGGTTAGGTGAAAAGGACATCTAATGGTGCCCCATCCTCCCTTACCTCAATCCAAGACCTACTAGGACTACACTTTCTCTCTCTCTCTC
>WYDK02118172.1:2374159-2386128 GCA_009867345.2 Toxicodendron radicans
TTGAGTTAGATAACATAACAGAACATATTTTTGGTATCTGTCACTTGCTTTATACATTCATTCATACATACATTTTTGTCAAGTAATTGTCCACTTTTTTAACAAGTTTTCTTTTTTCTTTCCATTTATGTGGCTATGGCTTTTTACCCCCAATTCACATTTGTCACTACTAAACAAGATTAAACGACCTTTTTCCACCCAAATAATGGTTTAATGACATTTTTTTATCTACATATTTTTAAAATATCATTTTATTACTCAAATTTATATTTCATTTTTAATTCAGGCATAGTTGCGACCTCTTACCATCTTCATTTTCTTCCCCGATCATCACTCATCAAACCCTTCAAACCCTACTCAAGTCTACCCCATCAATTGCCGGCAATTGAATGATTACGATATGTGTAACCGTTCCTTCTAAGTCAAATTTTGATTATTTTCGATCATCAAAATACAATCTTCCACTACCAAAAGACTCATTGATCTTTTCTCTTTAAAAGCTCCAATAGTCTGAATCGAGTTTGTTTTCTGTTTACTTCTAAAATATAAAATTTGGTAATAAAATAATATTTTAAAAATCTGTGGGTGAAAAATGTCATTAAGTCATTATTTGGATGGGAAAAAGTAGTTAACTCTACTAAACAATGAAAAGCTTTATAATAAACCCAAATCTTCTTACTTTGTCTTAGATGGCCTTTTACCCTTCTAAATTGAGAATCTTTTATCTAATATCATTAAATCCAAATCGCTCAACATAAGTATTAACATATATTATTACTATTCAACATTGGACAAACGTTTGATCGATCAGGTACTTCAATAGAAAAATGTGTTTTGTATTTTTGGGTAAATGTATTTAATAAATACGGTAGAAACATCTAAAATGATTAAAGAAAAAGGCATTTGTTAGGAGGCTTGAGATGTTGGAATTTTCACCACTTTCAAGTAAGTGTTCACTTTCATAACAACATTAGTTGCAAATCAACCTTACATGAGAAATAGAATTTCAATGTTGCTTGAAAGTAAACTCCATTGTTTGCATCACCAACCCCATCAATGAGGGTCTTCACATGTCTTGTAGTTAATAATTAAGTCATAAATTTTACATTTTTTACAAATTTTTTTTTCATTCACAATCCCCATCAATGTGGATCCATTGAATCAAATATCGATAGATGAATTACAAATAATGATATTTTATGGAGAAAGAAGTTGAGGGGTTTCAAAGTAATTTCGAAGAAGCTTGAAAGATGGTGGAGGAGGAGGAGCTGACGCATATTTTATATCTCTATATATATAGAAAGAGAGAGAAACGATTTGGGAGGGTAAAATTTTCTTGAGAGAATGGAAAATGGAAACTAAATTAACAAACAAACCTTAATTGAAGAAAATTATATTGAAATCAGAAAATGTCAGGTGACGACGATAGGCATCTGATTAGATCAAATCCGGTAGATTTAGAATCACCAGATCAACATCAACATCAACCCTCTGCCACTTCAACTTCAACTAAATTCCAAGACCTTATTAAACACTTAGATCGTGGCTTCTCCGGCCGTCGTCTCACTCTCAAAGACCCTTCCCATTCTATTTCTCCATTGCATTCTCATTCTCGTTCATCCTCCTTTGATCATCATTACGTGGACGGTCGTGATGTTCTTGCTGATTCTGCCCCCCCTGAATGGGCTCTGCTTCTCATTGGTTGCCTCCTCGGCCTCGCATCTGGTCTCTGTGTCGCTTTTTTCAATAAAGGGGTGAGCTTTGGTCTCATTTTTTTAATTCTTGAAATGGGTTTTGAATTGATTTAGAAAACGTTGTCCTTTTTGGGTTTAATTTTTTGAATTTGGTTGTTTGATTAGGTTCATGTAATTCATGAATGGGCGTGGGCGGGAACGCCCAATGAAGGGGCGGCCTGGCTGCGCTTACAGAGACTAGCGGACACCTGGCACCGGATTTTGTTAATTCCGGTTACTGGTGGGGTGATTGTTGGAATGATGCACGGTTTGGTTGAGATATTGAATCAAATAAAGCAGTCAAGTGAGAGGGCACAAGGGTTTGATTTGATTGCTGGAGTGTTCCCAACAATTAAGGCAATTCAGGCTGCTGTAACATTAGGTACTGGTTGTTCTTTGGGGCCTGAGGGGCCTAGCGTTGACATTGGAAAGTCATGTGCTAATGGCTTCTCTTTAATGATGGAAAACAACAGAGAAAGAAGGATAGCTCTTGTTGCAGCTGGTGCTGCTTCTGGGATTGCTTCAGGTGTTTAATTGTTGATTGTTTAGTTAGTGTTATCCGAGCTTCTGTATTTTCCTTCGTATTGTTAAAGTGGTTGGTTTTTTTTTTTTTTTTTTTCCTTTCAGGTTTTAATGCAGCTGTCGCGGGTTGTTTCTTTGCTATTGAGACTGTTTTGAGGCCTCTGCGTGCTGAAAACTCTCCTCCGTTTACTACTGCTATGATAATTTTGGCCTCTGTTGTATCATCGACTGTATCAACGGTTTTGCTTGGGACACAATCGGCTTTCACAGTGCCCTCATATGATTTGAAATCAGCTGCCGGTAATATATATCATTCTTCTATTTATTGTTATATGCAGCATCTTCATGGCGTTTGTAATATAATGAATTGGATATCTTAGTTTTATGCTGAAAAGAATCGTTGTTAACTCAAAGAATTTTTTCGATCTTGTGTTGTGGCATCGGTAATTTGAGTCCAATAGAGGGCTGGCCTTTTATACGTATACTTCATACTACTACTAGTTTTTTTCATCAATGTAGGAATAATGAATATGCTTGATATTTATAGATTTCCAGAATGATTCTCTCTTTCTTGTTACTTCAAGGGTTATTTTAATATTGTCTTGCAGAGCTACCTTTATACCTGATATTGGGAATGCTATGTGGTGCTGTAAGTGTGGTCTTCACTCGCTTGGTTGCTTGGTTCACTAAGTCATTTGACTTTATCAAGGAAAAATTTGGCCTTCCTCCTGTTGTGTGCCCTGCTTTAGGTGGTTTAGGAGCTGGAATGATTGCCCTTAAGTATCCTGGAATACTATATTGGGGTTTCACAAATGTTGAAGAAATCCTTCATACTGGGAAAAGTGCCTCAGCTCCTGGAATCTGGTTGTTAGCTCAATTAGCTGCTGCTAAAGTTGTGGCCACAGCTTTGTGCAAGGGGTCTGGGCTGGTGGGTGGCCTTTATGCCCCAAGTTTGATGATTGGTGCTGCTGTCGGTGCTGTCTTTGGAGGTTCAGCTGCTCAAGTTATTAATTCAGCGATTCCAGGAAATGCTGCTGTTGCACAACCACAGGCTTATGCTCTGGTAAAATTACATTTTTCCAAAAGTTGCATAATTCTGTCGTCTTTGTTATCTCTCTGCTTGCTGGTCTTTGTTAGCTAATTAGTATACTTTTAAACTTCTATTGCAGGTTGGAATGGCTGCTACGTTAGCTTCTGTTTGTTCAGTACCCTTGACGTCAGTTTTATTACTGTTTGAGCTGACAAGAGATTACAGAATATTGCTCCCACTCATGGTAATTGAACCATTGTCTTGCTTGATAAGTCTTGTACCTTGATGTGTTGGTAATACTCAAAGGATCAGTTCTTTACCTAATAAGCTTTTGACCTAGCTAGATAAATATTTAGGTGCACTTATTGATGCCTGTATAATGTGTCTCAAAGGCTGCATTGGTTGAACAAAATCATGTTGAGGAAGTCTTTAGAGGCTTTTGCTCCATAGAAAGGGTATTTAATCATTCTGACTTGATATTTCTATCTAACAGATGATTAACACTGGTAACATGTCCATTAAAGCTTTTATGCAAGGCATAATCATTTGGCCTTGAGGAATGTGCTATTTATTAGTTCTTCTTTTTGCTTGTGAGTCATATAATTATGAAATCTCAACCAAGCAAGCTTTCTCGTTTTATATCAATAAAAATTACAAGTCACTTTGTTGAAAAGTAGTAAAGTGGATCTATTATAACTTTTATCGGCAGATGTTATAAATACTGTAAAATAAAGTGATGTGTTTGGTTGGAATTTGGTAATTACACTACTCACAAGTCACAAGCAAGCCCAAGGTATAGCACATTCCTTAATGTTAGTTGCTAATACCTTGCTCATGAGGGCTTTAATTGACATGCTACATGTTTTCCCCATTTTTTTTAATCCTCTTTCATTGGGTTCATAACCAATTTATTTATTTTTAATTTGGAAAATCCCTTTACTGTAGGTCTTCCAAATGATAAAAAGCCTGAAACTCTTCCATATATCCCCCTTTGCACATTTGTGGCAGCTTGACTGAAGACAAGACCACAAAAAAACAATACTATGCCCTTTCTATTGTCATTAGACAAATTGTCTTATTGCATTTCTTATATTTGGCATAGATGTGCACTGCCTTTCTAAGTGATGAAAAATAATGTCGGTAATAACAATTCAAAGGATGGCAAATTCTCTTTTGCGATTCGTTATATTTTTGCAATTGCATAGCCTTGGTGGCTTTTAAAAGTTAATAACAAGTGCAATGTTGTGTCTCCATATCTTTCCCCAATCTTTTGAGATTAGGCACTGTGGTTGTTATAGTTTGTAATTTGTGGTAATTTGTGGTGCTTTTGACATGTCCAAAGCTCTATAACTTTTTGATGGTTAATTATATATATATATATATATATATATATCAATTTTGCAAGTAGGGAGCTGTTGGATTGGCAATATGGGTTCCTTCAGTGACAAACCAAAAGGAGAGCGAACCATCTGATACACGGACTTTGGCAAGAGGTTATTCCTCTCTTTCACCTATCGAAGATAAAAATGAAGCTATCTGGAGACGCATGGATGGCCCAGATGACTTAGAACTCTCTGTCATAGAAAATGCCAACTGTGAAGCAATAGATGAAGATATTCTTTTGGAAGAATTGAAGGTTAAATACTTCCTGGTCTCCTTTCACAACTTGATTATCAAAGTGGCCAAGATTGTTTTGATATTTGATGATTTCAGCTTTTCAGTAATTAGCATGCTACTTACTTTCCATTATTTGGTGTTTGCTTATGACTAAACTTTTGCATTGATGTTGGCAGGTTTCTAGGGCTATGTCAAAGAACTTTGTAAAGGTTTCACATGCTGTAACCTTGAAAGAAGCAATAAAATTTATGCATGATGGACAACAGAAATGTATTCTTGTGGTTGACGATGAAGATTTTCTGGAGGGAATACTGACATATGGTGACATTAGACGTTATCTGTCCAAGAAGTCAAGTGATGCTTCCTTGGGTGATTCAACTGCTTCAGATGTAATTGGAAAGCCTGAACTCTATTTAGTTTATTACAATTATTCCTTCTCTCTATCTCTTTAAGAGCTAGAGTCTTAGACTATCACATGATATAACTTTTACTACTTTATTTTGTTTATAGTACTTTATGCACCATAATACTTGCTGATCAACTATTGATCCTTTGAAAGAGTTCGCCTACTTTCATTGGTTACCCACATCTTTGCTGATGATATGGTAGTGAAATTTTTACAGGTGAATACATACCTTGTTTCCTCTGTTTGTACTCGAGGGATAAGTTATCGAGGGCGAGCACGTGGGCTTTTAACCTGTTATCCAGACACAGATCTGGCAGTTGCTAAGGAGTTAATGGAGGCTAAGGGGATCAAGCAGTTACCTGTAGTCAAGCATGGTAGAGAACCACAAAGAAGAAGGAAGCGGAGAATTGCTGCCATTCTTCATTACGACTCAATTTGGAACTGTCTAAGGTTCTTACTGGTCTTTTAGTATATGGTTATATCATAAGCTCTCGTTCTATCCTTTTCTTTCTTATATTAGTTGGTTTTTCATGTCTGTTTCTTTCTGGTATCAAACACTAAAACATTTGCTTCATTCTTATTGTATTAAGTCAATATATGTCTTGCTTCATGTAAGATATCATAGTTTGTTCTACCTATATTTGAGACATTCATGAAATATGTTAAGTACATGTTCTTTTGCTTCTGAAATGTATTCTGATGGCTTTAGAGCTGGAAAAATGTGTAGACTCATGAAAAAATCCTAAAAGGGCCCAGTTTGATCCACTTAGTTAGCCAGTTGGAATTTGGATTACTTGGTTAAACCTAATCAAGCATTGGTTTATATGTTTGATATTCTAATGAACAAATTATCTTGATTTATGCAATACAGTCAGTTCGTGTTGGATAATCAAGATGAATTTTAATAGCTGGTTGTTCTGTTGTTTTGTCTGCTTCAACCTGTTACCTTTTTAGCTGACTTCATAGGAATGAAGGTGTTTCACTTATACATTTCAGATGATTCTGTCAATTAAATAGAATAACTTGTTTTTCATTTCTAGTAAGGGGCTATATTTGTTAACCAATTTGTAAAATTTTATCTATTTTAGGTTTGCTCATAAGGTCTCAAATGTTTATCTGTTGCTTATAAACCTATAGAGAACATGTTAGAAAAGCTATGTAGCATGTCTTACTGTTGAACGTATTTGCATATATAGAATTACGAATGTCTAGGTGAGGTATTATTGTTGCTCTGATAGTGGATTAGTCCTATATCAAACTGTCATCTACCATTCCACCCATGGCTTTAAATTCTAGTTCCTCACCACAATTTATGATTTTGGCAAGTTTCATTTTATTAAATTATAGCTTACAATTTAATGATTTTCTGTTGTGCAGAGAGGAGATAAATCACCGGAAATCTGTGTATCAGCAAAGTAACGACAAAAATCTTGAGATTATCACAAATGGCCATTGATGTGGGGATCCCTTTGCTGCAACCTTAAAGCTCTAGTTGATAGAGAAGTTTTCGGTGGTTGGTTGTGTTTATATGGAACTGGGTCTCCATAGTCCCTTGATAACAAAATATACATACTCCAGTTTCTCATTTCGGATTATGCTGATGTCTCAGCCCGTCATGTAGCATATACCCTTTGTACATGTAATTACAGTTCAATATCAGCTGTACAAGTTTAGTGGGAAAAGAAATGTCAAATTAAGAATTGAAATCAAATTTTGTATGCAAGAAAATGTATCGGTGACTAGTTCATTTGCTCAAATAACAAAGAATGTCACATTGAATAAGATTAGGCTTAACTGAACTTAAATGTTCTTATGCTTTTAAGTTATAATATTGAGTTATGCTACTTGCCTCCAATCTTTATTGTTTTGTTTTTGGTCTATAATTGATTTATTTGATAACAGGTAAAATTAGTATTTTTTCCATGTGTGTATTACTTCATTCTTCCCATTCCCTTTCCTTTTCAATTGGTATGAAAGACAGATGGGAATGGTAAAACATTTTGGAGAATCCGAAGTTGATGTTTAGCATCATTCACTTACAAATTGATCTTTTCGGTTCATCTATGGTGTACTCATGAAACCAATTTTTTTTAAAAATAAATTTATCATTGAATTTTATGATCTAATTAAACAATGAATAATTTTCAAATGTTGACTAACATTAACTTTATTGAAAACTAGACGATAGAGTTGCATAGAAAATGTTTTGGCTTTTAGTTTGCTGGTCTTTTCAAAATTTGCCTCACACAAAATTGCATTGGCAGCAGAAAATATCCAGTTCAAAATTTTGGAATGAAAATTTAATTTGCTGTTACTCTAGTACTACCGCAATTGATTTAACATTGTGGCAGGTTTCCAACATTCAGCATTGAACATAAAAGGCATGAATGGTTAGTATCCTTTCATGCAGAAGACATTTCAACAGTTCAAGAAGTTTGGTAATTTTGGCTGCAAAGGGGGAAGTTGCCATTTTAAGGCCAAAATTCAACTGATTGACCGAATCTGTTAGACAGCATTTAGTCATTTACAACTGGAGACTGATTTGTAAATAAATCAAGCAAGCTGAATTGAATCATCTAATACTAACAAATACAGAGGCATACATTCAAAGATATAACTGAGGCATAAGAAGACAGCCGCGGTACAGGCTTGAACTAGCATCTTAGGTAGAAGAGGCGTGTAACAACAAATTTGGTAGTCAAAGAAGTAACAAACAAAGCTAGAAAAACAAATAAACAATGTATTGTCATCTCTATCATTCTTGTTGGCGCCCCCACCACAAGCTTTAAGCGTGTGGTGTTCCATATTAATGCTTTCTTCATCTGTTTGCAACACCAATTTGGTACATAAAATTTTGGCCATCATAACTTTCCAGTGACCAAAGAGTCATAAAGTGAATCACTGATGAAACTGACAGTGTTATGTATAGATTTATAAATATTACTACTTTCCTCAGAACAACAACAAAGTTATAATAATATAAATAGAATATAATAGATAAAACAAAGCAGAAACATTTACATCTGAGGTCCAAGAGGTAGCCTACTCATAAGCTGTTGGTACACTGCTGAACGATTGGACAAGTTTAGAACAGGTTCTGACATTGGCTCCACCTTTGGTTCTCCTTTTGGCATCATGAAACCCATTTCATTCACTTGACGTTGCTGAGCCAAATATGGATGAATAGGCAGAACAGGCAGTTCTGCTTGGCCAGGGCCCAGTCCTGCCATAGCTAGATTGGCCAGCCCTGGTTGATTCATTGCAAATGAGAATCCAGGAGAAGGTCCCAAATGCTGCCTTCCAGGTACTCTGAAAGAACCGAATGCAGCAGGCCTATCGAACCTCCCCATGCCGTTGTGAATTTGTGATGGTTCAGACCTATGAATGTGAGCTTGACCAGCAGCCACAGCTTGAGCAGTAATGGCATTAGAGGAGCCAGAATTGACATGACTGCTATTGCGAGCAGCAGGTACATCATGGTTGTGCTTTCCCTCATACGTGGTGATCACAGACTTCAGGTCATGTGATGCCCTCTCCACATGCTTTCTCACTGTGCAGCCTGCACTAGTGCACTTGTAATAGCTCCTACATCAACATAGCAACAAATTGTACACAATTTCAATGTCCCAGTTTACAGTTATACTTTGAATGTGCAAGGTGTATCTTTTGTGTGCATGTGTGACAAAGACAAAGACAGAAAAAAAATAGTAGGTGATGATTTCAATAACCACCTTGGGTTTGGATTTCCTTTCACGACTTTCTGACCGTACTTGCGCCAGCGATATCCATCATCAAGGATATCCACTTCACTGGTCGTCTGGACCACAACTCTAGGCTCACGAATAGCTCTGGTGGCTCCACTCATTTCTGTTGCATAAGCTTCAATTTTCCTGGGATACCAAACCGCATAAGAACACTCCCACAGTGAACTTACTATTCGCATTCTAGATACTATAGCAGAGATATGGAGACATACCTTCTCTTTGACTCAGATTCATCTCCTTCACCATCATAACCTACACTACCATGTGTCCCCCTATCATCTTCTTCTTCATCATTAGAAAAGGTAGATGAGGCATCCACAGCATCACCAGTCTCCAAGTGAGTGCCATTCTGAGCCTGCAAAGAGGTAGATTGGTTGTATTCAGGACCCACAGTTGCTGCAGATGTCACCTCGACATTGTCTTGCCTCCAATCAGGAGTTCCAACAGTAGTTCCCTTTTGTGTATTTGCCCATACAGGATCACCATCAGCACCACTCTGTAGTCCAGCCTGTTCAGGGATGTCTAGTTGCATGTCAAGAAGTGGGTTTGATCCAATGGCTGATCGGCGGTTGGGGGGAGGCTTTGGGTGGTTGTGTGCTCCTTTATATATAATCTCTGTTATGTGGCCTTCATGAGACCGCTCCACTTTCTTCTTAACCTGACAATTGGGATGTGTGCACTTGTAATAGCTACGTGGATACTCACTGCCTTTCACCTGCTTTTGTCCATATTTTCTCCAATTATATCCATCATCTGATGATGCACCTCCAGCACCAGCAACCATGGAATCTCCACTGCCTCTTTGATCTCCTTCTTCATCCTGTTGCTCATCGAGAGGTGGAGAATGCTCCATACTTCCACCAACAGTATCAAAGACTCTTCGATCCACATTTATGGTATTACACCCATTATCTTTTTCAGTAGATGATCTGGAGAAGTCTGTCTGAAGGTTGAGGCTGTTCCCATAACGAGAATGAATCTTAGCTGATTCAACATTTTGAGACTGATGGGAATTCTCCGACTGAACAGAAACCTCAATCCTAGGAAAGGATTGCTGAGTAAGAGTGAGAGTAATTTGTAAGTACGGGTCAAACGATACAGAGCAAGTAAGCATACAGAATGAAGAATTGTTCATTAAAACTCCTACCTTGTTTGGTGCACCGAGGGAAAAAGAAACTCCTTCTGCAATAGGCTTAAACGCAAATGATGATGCATTGATGTCCTCAAAAAAATTATCTTTACTTTTATCAGGGGCTTCTGAGATAAATGGACTTTTACCATTACCATTTGTGATAAATGGGAATTTTCCAGTTGTTGGAGATGGCTGTGCCTGCGGTGGCACGGATTCAGTATTTTGTGTGTAGCAAGAACAAATTCAATCAAACTAAAATCACCTATTAGTGTAGCTATTATCTAAAACAACCTATAGCTCAGCATCAGCAAAGAAATTAATGTGACATGCAAAAGATCCACAAACTAAATTTTATGGGGCTCCAAGTTGACATATAGTTCTTTGACAACCTCTGTTGAGGATACTATTTCCTCATATTTCATACATAATTAAGGTGTCAACTAACCACCTTCACAAAGATGAGTAAAAACAAACAAAAGGTATGGTTTTTCAAGAAATAAGCTCACCAGTGCATTTGAAAGGAAAACCGGAGAATCCAGCAGTGTTGTTGGACTGAGACCAGGTGGTATTGTCAAGTAAGGAGATCGAATATCAGGGTTCAGAGAAAGGTCCGATGATCTGATGCTTTCTGTATTTAATCTTGGAGCATTTGAGCCAGTTCTAGCTGCTATCCTTTCCACAAGACTACCACGTGAGTTTGATTTCAGCTCTGACAAACGACCTAATTCAGTAGACACACTCACTTGCATCCCGTCCTTTTTGTCAGTATTTCCTGATGTCATCTTCTCTTGCGATCCTAAAAAGAGTCCCTCAGCCCTAGTTTCACTAGGTGGTTCTCTTGAGCCAATATCATCACCTAACATTGCTGAGAAAAAAGCTCTTGTGCTGGGACTAGGAGGCACCCAATCTCCAATCACTGCAATGTTATCATCAATTCCAGCCATGAATATTTTTCAGAGTTGGCGTCAAAGTCAGGTCAGCATAGAATCAAGGTCTTGCACAAAGGTCGAATTCCTGAAAGTTCATTCACATGCAACATATTATGGAATCATATAGAAACCAACCCATTTAGAACGACATGCAAGAAAGGAAAAAGAGTCTTAGACTTGGATTGTGTTAAAATAAATTTTCTATCCAACTCAATGAAAAGCCCACAACTATTAAGTAAAGGTAGGTTTTCATAGTGGAAGCAAAACAGCAAAAACAACATAAAATGGAAAATTTATATTTTGGGTTCTGCTTTTGTTCACTTCTTCTCAGCAACCAAAGGAAGGTCAGAAGATAAAACTACAATTTTGACTAGAAATTACGAATTGAATCACTACATGGACAAGCGAATCATCACCAAATTGCATTAACATACTGGAATGCACGAAAGAACACACATTTAACATATCTAAAACAACACTCCATGAGTCATTAATACAATAATAACTATTTCTTGTATACCTTAGCTCAACTCAGCAATTGTCAGGCTAAGTTCCCAGAAAAGAAGAAGAATAAGACTCAACTCAAGATTTATCCTGGGACAAAACCCAAAAAAACAATCCTTTAAGGGGTAAGAAAAGGTAGCAACACTAAAAATCTATATAGATGAGATAATTGACAACATTCCAAATTTGATAAAGTTGTGGTTTGTTGAAGGAAACTAATCACGTAAATCCATTGAACCTTACAAATATAGAAACCCAGTTGTTAAAGTCTGGTGCCCATCAATCAAGATCCAATGATAAGCAAATTGACATTGAGAAAAATAAAAATAAAA
>WYDK02118172.1:2400609-2418611 GCA_009867345.2 Toxicodendron radicans
AATTGGATTACATGTTTTGTTTTTGTAGTTTCGGAAAGTTGTCTTGCTCCATCGTTTTCGTCTATCTATATACTTGATAACATATATGGTTTCAGTAGTTAATTGAACTTTGAATAGGTTCATGTTGATATCGGGGCCTTAACTTTGAGAGGTAGGGATGCTTAGAATTTCTGTACCCTATGGAAACAGAAATTCTAAGCATCCCTGCCTCTCCTTTTTGCAAACTGCAGAGCTTGTCACTGGTATTGATGTCCGCAGAAACACTCATATTTGGGTTAAAATGTACAGCATTATTCATGTACTTGGTGGTAACTAAGGCTAAACCCCAAAATCATTTGGTGACATTCACACTAATAACGAACTTAATTGATTAGCAATTATCAATATTACTCTCTATAGACATTTCACACTAAAGAGACATCCATTAATTTATAAGGGTAAATGTCACTCTTTGAAAATAGTGGGGCTTAAATTTTATGCTTGACTATAAATACTGTTATCCCATTTGTCGTGTAACAGTTGTATGTGAACCCAGGAAACTCTTGGGGGGCCCACAGCTGCATGTTGAAAACTTGAATTATTGCTTCCATCTTATCTACAAACACAGAATTATATATTATAATACTCCAAATAGTAAGTTGATATGCTAGAGCCCACGCACTAAAAGCATCAGGCAGGGCCAACTCTTTCCACCTCGAGGAGAAATATAAGTAAACACTGCAATATGCAATTCCAGAACAGAACAAGTGAAAAATGAAAAAAAAATTAGGTTTCTATTTCTTTTTTGAATTGTCTAAGGTTCGGGCAATATAATTCCTAGGCTTCTATTTGCTCTGCACTCCAAAATAACAGCTGCAGCGAGGGAGTTAACTAGTCAGCAAATCCCCAAAAACAAGAGCAAGCAGCTTTCAGATAAATGCAGTCCGTCCACCCCTGCGACTGTGCCTGTCATATGCAGTGTTGAATTTGTCCACCAACTCGTTCATCGTACTACGAAACAAATAATAATCAAAGTTAAGAGGACGGATGCAAAAGAAATAAATATTTGTCAAAAAACCATTACCAGTAGACTCCAGTTTGTTCACCCATTCAAACATAGTTAAAAGGTAAACATACCAGCTCCATGTTCACATATTCTTTCAAAGAAATTTTGGTATTAAATAAAGGTGGTAAGTCCCATCCAACCACTACAGTAAGCAAAACTACATTGCCAACTCAACCTTCCCAAATTCCAGTGATCTTTTTCAGTTGCACTATACTTATAATGCGCATTAAAACCTCAACTCTTTCCATGAGAAGCACAAGGGGAGAGAAAGGTGAGCATCATACCTTGCACAGTTGGTGAACATAGCCAAGTAAGCAATCAACAGTGTATCATTATATTCCTACAACAGAAAAAGGTGAATTTCATTACCCATCAATAATAAGATAAACAATATTAATCTTTATTATATTTCATAATTACATAGTATTATAAGTTAAAATCTGGAGTAAATGGTTGTTTTAAAAAGAAACAAAAGATGCAGACAGCAATGCATATATTTTCTCACATTTTATGTAACAAATGAGGAAACAACAATACACACAATTTTAGGAAAGATTATACCAGAAAAGAAATTGCTGTATATCACCTTTCATGAAGCCAATTGCACATGCCACTAATGTCTCTATGAAAGGGATTTAACCAACCTTGAAGACACTCATTGAAACCCTTTACTACCATCATTACAAACCTCATCATCTCTAATTACCTTAATTTTCATTACAATACAATCAAACCCAAGCTGCTACTATATATTTCATTGAAGCCACAGGTCTTCACAACCAATGTCGTCTTCAAGCTTCTAATGTTGGCTGTCATTGTTTGACATTACCGCCATCTTATATTAGTTTTACCAAGTTAAACCTAAACACTTTCATCTGTAGAGCTATTTGCCGTGATGCTGGGTTATTTAGGGTTTGATGGTAGCTGTTTTGACCTATGACATCAGGGGGTGTGGTGCTGACTATGATTAACATGGTTGATAGATGGAGAGAGATTGGAGCCTAGAAGGTGGTGAGGTTGATCAAGGGAGCCAGCAGGATGGAAGTGCAAGTGGAATCCAAGTGAAGAAAATATTATATATGTTTTTTCTGCACTTTACACATTCTATATGCCAATGTAAAAAGTACTATTGACTATATGTTTTCTTCCATTGTTCATAAAATGATCTTACTAGGGGTACAAAACTGTCAGGGTAGTATTTAGCAGCTTTATGAGGGTGCTCTAGGTAGAGTATTATGCAAAAACCAAAAAAATGAAGAAATTAGACTCACCATCAAAAAATCATCTTGGAATTTTTCTGATTCAATGGCTGGCAATCTTCTCAGGAGGCTTGAGACTTGCCTTAGCAAAGAATTCTCACAAGGAATATCACCTGTATTTAAACACAAAATGGAATTGGTATGAGAGTGGTATTTTCTCATCCACCTAATGTTTTGTTGAAGTCTACAATATTTGAGAAGAAATCTATTACAAAGGAATTATGCCTATATACACTTGTCTAAACATATTTATACTTTGTTTCATAAGAGGGAAATAATAAGTAGGGAATGGGAAACAAAAAAGTAGAGAACAAAAGGGTATTCAACCTTTCTTCCGTTTGATGGTTGCTAGGATGAAGAGGAGAGTAAGAAGACAATTACCACTTCCAACCGTTTAGTATCTTCCACATACGGAAAGAGACGAGAATCATTGCATGTTAATTTTGAGTCATTTGACCATTATATACTGACATGCTGAAACCATCCATGTCTATTGATATTTGTAACTTTTGAGTAGGATAAAAAATAATAATATAAATATTTCCCTTCCTTTAATTAGATTTATAATTTTCCATACCTCATCCACCCATTTAACGTAAGATTGATTTTTTTGTGGATTTGGAGGCATGATAAACCCCATTGTCCCTCCCACCCACCATTCCTTCTGAATCAAAGAGGAGAAATTTGGCTACCCTCTATTCATTTTTCCTTCTCTTTATACTATCTTTCTCCAACCCAAAAGTATAATCCCAGTTTAAGATGAGGTTAAATTATATCTTATGTATTGAACCCTCTTTTACCATTACTCATTGATTGTTTCCTCTCTTACATCATATAAATGGACTCCACGGCTACAAAATAATTCTATACCTTTCTGCATTGCAAGGAGATAGTGATGAAGTACCCTGATTCTGCTATTAAGCATCTTGATAGCACTATGTATGCCAGTAAGGTGAGCAGCCACTGTAGACACAAAATATATTACCATTAACCACAAATGAAAAGAAACCTTACTGAACAAATTTCTTTCTATCCTTCTAGAAAAGGCGAGGGACAAATTCACTCACACTGAGTTGCTGCTGAGCCTCCATCAGAGGGTTTTAAATGTGCAACATGATCAACTGAGATCCTTTCAGCTTCTACTGTCTTCAAATTCAAAATAGACAAGAAAACAATTCACTCAACCGTAACTCTATAATTTCATAGGATATACGGTGTTAGAGACGAATGGATGAGTTGTACCTCAATAGTATAGCTTGAACGAACAAAAATAAGCTGTGGAATCCCATCAATGACATGCAGCTCTGAGTAGTTGTAACAATCAACACCCACAGAAATAGAACAATTAGCAAGTGCAAAATAAATCAATCATAATAAGTTTGAATTTGAACGATGACACAGCTATGATTACCGCTTTCGTAGATAGTGACAGGGAGATCCTTTTGGGTATGATTGATGGCAGGATTAAGAAGGACATAAACGGGGCTTTCATTGATATCCATTAACTGTTAAACATGGAATTATCAAATTTGAAAAGCTATTAACCTAAATTTACATAAAACTAAAATAAAATAAAAAACACATTAACATACAGCTTTATGAATATGCATATCAGATTCCTCAGCATCACTTCCTGTAGAGTACCATCCAAGTATATAGAAGTGCGAGAAAACCTTCTTATCTGTTAACAACACGCAATCATAAACCCTAAAAGAAAAAAAAAAAGAGTGAAATAAGAAAAAAAAAAAAGAGTTTTACATACAAAGCTCTTGCTTCTTCTCGAGGAAAGCACGGTCGAGGGAGTGAGTGGAAGAATCATAGAGAAGCTCAAAACTGTTGAAGATCTCAACGGTGCGTCCTCTTTGAATACCTATAACGCATCCGTAGACACGAGGCTGGGTGCCGTTGTTAGATGTAGCGGAAGAGGGAGGGTTCATCTGAGATTTTACTCTTGTGTAGTGGTCCGATATGTTTACTATCACAAGCGGATGTAGCTTGAATGTTAATCCACTGCTCGACGATGACGCCATTCCTCTTCCCCCTCTTCTTCTTCGTCTCTGTTAAAGCGAATGCGAGTGACGCAGAGAATGGGAATTAATATATAATTTGGGTTGGTTTTATTTGGGCTGGGCCTAGTAGGCCCAAATTCATAAGTATTTATGTTTATCTGAAAATGAACCGAATATTATTAAATGACATCACCTGTGGCACGAAAACAGAGAAGCCAACGATTATATTATATTATATTTTATAATTATAAAATAAATATAAAAGATTGAACGCAGTGGTAGGTAACAGCTCTGCTCCCGCAACACACAAAAAACAGAGCGAGCTTTCATCATTCATCATACCATAAACCATTACCATATCATTAAATTCATAAAATAAATTTATTATTTAGCTTTTGTATGATTAGAATTTACAAGTAGAAGAAGAATAACAACTTTAAAGAGTGATGGCGATGCGTGAGCTTGTTACAGGTGGTGCTGCTTGTCCTGCTCCTGGCTCTTCTTCTTCTAATCCTCTTGGTGCTCTGGCCAGCGCTCTTATCGGCACTTCTTCTAAGACTCAGGTCTTCTTTCTTCTTATAACTCGATTTAATTTTTGATTTATTTATTTATTTTTACTTTTTCGATCCCCAAATTTGTTGGTCAGTAAACTGATTTACGGTTGTTTGATTGAATCTAATGTAAATTTAAACATGAAAATAATAATAATAATAATAAACAGGAGAGGCTAAAAGAGATACCTTCAGCCACACCAACAACTTCCGACTCTCAATTCTACTCGGAGACCGGTGACCATTTGAGAGCGCTTCCTGGTTCTGAGTTTGACCACCAACTTCTGCAACCTAATGCTCAGGTTTCTTCATTTTTATAATTCTATGTTATTACTACTTCAATTTTACACTTTTTTATTTTTATTTATGTACTTAGGAGCTTCTTGTTGGTATCGTCTCAGGTCTCAGAATTTCTTGGTGGCTTCCGCTCTGCTAATCATAATGGATTTTCAGATGCTTGGGATGAGATTCAGCATCAATCTCAACCCCAGCATTTTGAAAACTTTCCTCCTCCTCAGCTTCAACCTACTTTGGAAGGTAGGTGCTTCTTTGCAATTATTTGAGAATGGGAAACATATTTTGTTTTTTCAATAATAACTGCTTTTGGATGTTTCTTGCTCTATTACCTTTTTGCAGGACCGCCACAAAGAGTGTTATCAAGCTTTCTGCATTCCTTTGTTGAGAGTAGTCGTGGTGGTGTTCCTTTCCGTCCTACTTCACTTCCACTATTAGGTTTATCTGAAGGTGACAAGCAATGCATACGTGATCGCAGCAGCATTATGGCTCGCCATTTTTTTGCTGATAAAAGTGAAGATTTTATCAATGCTCAGGTTCTCTTCTTATTTTAAACTATCCTTTAATTAATCTTCTTAACACCCAATCTACCTTTCCTTTTGATGCGGTTCTCTGTACTGAGCCTAGAATTGGCTATATATGGACGGACAACCTGATTTTCTAACTTAACTGCTGAGAACTATTTATTTGATAGAGTTGAATATAAGGATTTTGGTAATTTTGAACTCTCAAATTTGAAAGATTGTGTTGGCCTCTTTTCAATTGAATTTGGATATCCAAATTGTGTTATTTTTCCAGGTAAATGCATTATTGTCTTCTTTAGAGATTGACAGTGATGCCCGGGCTAAGGGACCTTTGCCTGGGAGGTTTCGTGAGCTGGAAGATTATTGGAATGAATCCCAAGGTATGCTTAAACCTGGTCCTCATGCTGCCGATGGATGGGTTGCTGAATATAGTCAGCACAGAGCAGCACATGGCGATCCCAATGCTTGGGCTCACTCATTTGAACAACAACATGGTGCAAATGGGTGGGCCTCTGAATTTGAGCAAGTAAGCATCATAGCTAGCATCTACAATTTGCATAATGTATTTATGTTTTCTTGTTGTAGGTGGCATCAATTTATTTAAACATGTTACTTGATCATTTTGGAGCTTTTGATGCTTAGATCCGTTAATGGCCGAGTTGCCAGCTACTAGGCTCATTGATTATATGATATAAAAACTTCAATTGTTTAGAAAATAAGTATAACGAACCTTGCTGGGTGTCTTCATTTTTTGGCGCTGCTTTTGAGATATTGAATATTCTTGTTGGCACTTAATAGTTAATAGTTTAATCTTGCATCTTTGATTTTCCTTTTCACCTCCATAATCAATAAACTACTGCCTTACTATTTCTTTTTTAACTTTTTTTTTATTTGGAATAACTAATGACATTGTCTTGATAGACTTACTTTTAGGTTCTTTTTTTTCTGTCTAATTGTTCTTAATTGGTCTAGGAACAATCTCAGTTGGCATCAGTAGATCAAATGAGAGGTGTGAATATCTCAAATGCAATGGAGCAGACTCGTATGCTTGCACATACACTTGCTCAAAATAATGATCCTAAATTTCAGGTTTATATACTCTATCATGATTAAGATCTTCATATGATGTGCTTGTCTTCAATGGTTTCCAACTTGTTTACTATGGTCTGGTGTAAGTGAGGTCTGTAATTAGTGTTGCTCTGGTGGATGATGCTGTCATGTGATGGATATGTTCCTCTAAGCAATGTACCTATCAGAAGTTTATAATAGTAAATTAGTTCCATTCACATTAAGACTTCCAACACTTTGTTAGAGGGCCGCTAGCTGATGTGAGATTTCATTAAGACGTTTCCATGCAAATGGTGGGCCCAAACACATGATATGTCTCATAAGGTCCTAACCATATGTTGCCACACTCCATGAATGATTACTTTATCTTTGCTCCTGAACTTTCTTATATGTATTTGGAAAGTTAATGTAGGCCTGGGCTTTTTGGCTGGGTCTTTGTCTTGAGATCAACAGTCAAGAATGTTAAGTAGTACTGTGAACTGAATACAAGGATTTGAAGTACCTTCCAAAGTCCAAGTCTTTACATGGGCTTTACCTTGAAGCAAATGAATATGCAAGAAGTGATGTGAAGAAACTATCATTCGACATTCCCCATCTTGATGTGTCATGTGTTAAAGCAACTGTAAAGACTGCTAATCACCTCTTCCTTCATTGTTCTAGGCCTTCAAATATGGCCTGAAGTTTGTGAAGAATCCTATAAATAAATGGCAATTCCGAGTTCTTTTAATTCCTTATAGAGAATGCTTTTGCAATTGGGGAAGGAAAGAAGGCTAAATCTCTTTGGAGATATGTAATTTAAGCTCTTCTTTGGGTTATATGGCAAGAAACAAATAATCATGTTTTTGGTGGAAAGGAGACAACGATGGTGGATTCTGAGATAATAGTTTGAATTTTTGTCTCTTTGGTTTTCAGTTTCAAAGGAGTTTCTAGACTGTTCTTTTTTCTTTATACATGTCAATTAGGATGGAGTTTTGGGCTACTTGTGCATAGTTTGCGTATATATATTTATGCGTGTGTCTGTGTATTTTTCTTTCTATTCATATTAGATACTTATGATACTTTTGGGGGCATGCAGAATTCAAGGTTTCTTCAATTTGTGTCAAAGATGAGTCGGGGTGAACTTATTATTGATGATAATCAAGTCAAAGCAGCTCCAATGTCTGCACCAGGGGATTGGGCAGCTGAATTCCAACAACAGTATGATGGGGGTCCTGCTTGGGCTGAAGAATTTATACACAATGATGTAAGTGAGAATCAGTTGAAGCATGAAACATCCATTTCTTATATTGATTTTTTGGCTACTAATTAAAGATATACTGGCTCATATTTGTATGTGTGATGTATCTATTTGTCTGTTTAGCGTTCATCTACTTCCTAAATGGTATGGGTGTGATACATTGCATGTGCACCTATAAATCGTTTTGCTGTATATATTCCTCTTGCTTGATATTTGGTGTGCTTCGTGTGCTGAAACTGTATTGCAGGAACCTCTACGTTGGAGTAAGGAGTTATGAAGTGGAATACAATGTCGTATCATTGTTTTAGTTATACTTATTTTATTTCTGGGTTAAACGAGGTTTGACAGATGTTGATGTAACCAGATCTATTTTTGAAGAGTTTCTTATGATAATCGTGCTACGAGTTCTCTTAAAACTGTGAAATAAATAAATCATAGTTTTTTGTTAACAAAAAATCTGATTTTTAATTTTGGTTGCTTTAGGTTTCCCTTGGAGCTAATCGGTGGGTGAATGAGTTTGCTGCGGAACAAGAGCAGCATGGTACAGTTGAAGATCCGTGGGTCAATGAATTCTCCAAATTGCATGTTAATGACTGGGCGGAAGAATTTGGGCAGCAAGTTGGGGATGGGGCTCTGGGGGATACTTCAGCTGACAGTTGGGCAAACGCATATGATGAGTAAGTCCAGTATATGTGCATAATATCCCTTTTGGGCAATTAGTTAATAGTACAGATTGGTAGCCACATTTTCCTTGATGTGCTTAATGGTCTGTTTTCAGTATATGTCTTCTTTGAGTTGTGGCTTGACTCAAAAGCGTAAGCTTGTAGGTAAAAGTTCAACCATAGTATTTAAACTCTAAAACGCTTTAACTTCAAACACTACAATAAACACAGAAATTATAACTTTATTTAATATAATGGGAAGATTTATGCACAAGACCTTTTGGTTGAATTAGCTCTGATACTATATTGGAACACTGTTAAACCTGAAAGTTTAACCTTATAAATCAGAGCTTCACGGTCAAATTTCAACTCTTGACCTATTATAGTAAGCCATTAACTAATCCTCCCACTGAATATCAGTCATTTGAGGCTTTATATGAGTTGACTAGTTCTGATCTATGCTTATGAACATGGTTCAAACTTCAAATGATTGTCCATCTAACAATGTAGTCTCAGAGTTGGAGCTTTTATCTTTTTCATTGTTTTCCTTCAATGGTTTGATTTCCAAGCACAGTAACTTGAAATCATAACTGGCATTAATTTATAGGTTCCTAAATGAGCAAGTGGCTGCCAAGCAGCGGTCAGATGCTTCAAGGGGCGTCTATGTTTTTTCGGATATGAATCCTTATGTTGGTCATCCCAACCCTTTAAAAGAAGGCCAAGAGCTGTTCCGCAAAGGGCTTTTGAGTGAAGCAGTGCTTGCTCTAGAGGCTGAAGTTTTGAAAAACCCCGACAATGCTGAAGGTTGGAGGTTACTTGGAATAGCGCATGCAGAGAATGACGATGACCAACAGGTTATTCAACTTTCCCGAGTTTTTTTATTTCCTTGGGATGATATATTTATCTTTTGCATGACAAACAACTATCTATATCATTCATATTGATTGTTTTTTAGCCATTTTACTTGTGTGAAGTTGTTCATGTCCCATTTATGTTGCCAAAAAAAAAAAAAAAAAAAAAAATTGAAGTGTGAGATTTTTGAAACTTAATATGCCTTGTTCAGATGAATGATAGAATTTAATTGAGAACAATCTGCCTTTTTCCAATTCCTGTCACCCCACCCCTCCAGTTGTCTCTTTACAACACTAGGTTTTGGCTATAAAGCCTCTCCAATGGGACATGGAATGAGTTCACTTCAGATTGTTGAAATTTTTTAAAAGGAGTTGGAGATTGCTTACCTTTGCAAGAAATTAGCTTCAGCTGATATATTTGACCTAGGTTGTGGTTGGTGGGTATATGCTCACCTAAGTTTTTCTTCATGAGGATCCATGACTTGAGTTTGATCTTTGCTAGTTTGGTTAGTTCATTCAGAGTTTGCTGTCTCAGTGGTTGTTATAAAGGAATTTTGTTCCTGATTTTACTTAGAGGCAGAACATAATAAATGACCACTACTTCTGCAGGCTATTGCTGCAATGATGCGTGCACAGGAAGCTGATCCTAAAAATCTGGAAGTGCTTCTTGCTCTTGGCGTGAGTCATACAAATGGTTGGTAATTATTCCTCTGCATATGTACTGCTCTTAAAGCATATAAGCTTATATTTACCTATACTTTCTTTAGGATGATGATTTATGTTAGTTCCCTGATGAGATTCTGTTGTTACATATAGCATGTATGGCTTTATAAAACAAAAGGGAACTTCTGTTGTTACACTTAAATATAGCCGTGTATGGCTTTATAAAACAAAAGGGAACTTCTGTTGTTACACTTAAATATAGCCGTGTATGGCTTTATAAACAAATATATGTTTATGACACCAATTACCTAGAGTGGTATGGTAAAATAACTTGAATTAGTAATAATGATATTCAAAAACTTAGTTGTGTATCAAAATTGCAGAGTTGGAACAGGTAGCTGCATTGAAATACTTGTATGGATGGCTGCGTCATCACCCAAAGTATGGAACACTGGCCACTCCAGAGCTTGCTGATTCTTTGTATTATGCTGATGTAAGTATTCTGTTTTTTTGGTAGTGTGAATGACTTCTTTTATCACTCAGCTGACTGTACACTCGGTAATAGGTAGTGCTTTCAAGATAATGTCCACCTCCCCCTTGGATATATTATAGTCCATTAGATCCTTTGCAGCCTGCGAAGTTAAAATTGGAACCTTTGTAGTGAACTCCTGATAAACATGAGAGTTTTTACTATAGTTCAGTAAATAAATGAAACTAACTAGATAAGTTTCAAACTTCTCTCACTATTAAGCTATCTGATTCCTTAACAAATGTGCTAGGTTATAGTTATTAGTTCACATGCAATACACATCTAGATCACATGCTATACATTTGAGTGTAGAACAATCGTGCATACCTTTTGGCGAAATTTATCAATGACCACAAAATTCTTTACAGATGATATAGCTCAGGTTTCCTTGTGTTACATCAATTTATTTATGTGATATGCAGATTGCTAGATTATTCGTTGAAGCCTCCCGTATGTCACCTGACGATGCTGACGTACACATAGTACTTGGTGTCTTGTACAACTTGTCCAGAGAGTATGACAAAGCCATTGAGTCCTTCCAGACGGCTTTGAAACTGAGGCCAAACGATTACTCTCTTTGGAACAAACTTGGTGCAACACAAGCCAATAGTGTTCAAAGTGCTGATGCAATATTGGCATATCAACAGGTAAGCCCTGCAATTAGCCCATCAGTGTAAACATCTGTGAGATTTTGTTCCTACTATTGTGTTTCACTTTGCATTTGAACTTAGTTCTGCTACTAGCATGCAAAAGGCTGAAAATGTTGTAGGGATAGATGTGGAAGTAAGAGCTGACAATATAGTTAATCCTTGGAAACCCGCTGGAGTATATTATACTTTGTTTGATTGCATATAACTTCTCCAAAAAAACAAATAAATGTTTGAATTCCTTTCTTTGGTCACTTATAATTAGAGTTCTGTCGCTAGAGTGTGGTTGCTAGCATACTTTGTTGTTTTTTAAACAGTTTGTTTAGCTGTGTTAAGTTTTCCTGTCTTTTCAGAAATGTTATTCTAGTTTAGTTTGCATTATCTGTTGTAAGAATTTGTCGGAATCCATACGTCGGATAGTCTGGTTTCTCCCCTATCCCCTTGAAGTACTTGGAGTTATGTTGCTTTAATATCACAAGCAATAACAGCTTGGTGTTTTGAGGAATTATATATCAAGATTATCTTTTTCATGAATCTTTCATAATTTCATCTTCTTAATTCTTATACAAGAATTAAATTAAGGATTGTATTTTCTACTGGGACATTTTTTCCTCTTTACCTGGGACCTTTTTCTTTTGAGACTTGAATCTGATATTTTATTTTTTGGGTTTACCTCTTTGTCTCCAGGCACTAGATTTGAAGCCTAACTATGTTCGTGCGTGGGCAAATATGGGTATAAGTTATGCAAACCAGGTGTGTTACCTTGAGATTTATGGCCCTTGTTAGTGTGCTTTATGATTGAATTCTATAAATAACTGCTATTTCTTTCATCCAAGCCATAGTGATTTACTTTTTCTAAGGGCATCTTCAAACACCTGAATTGATGACATGCATAAGCATATATTTTCGTGTAGGGTATGTATGAGGATTCGATTCGTTACTATGTTCGGGCACTCGCAATGAATCCCAAGGCAGATAATGCCTGGCAGTATTTGAGAATTTCTTTGAGGTACAGTGGTCAAATCAGAGAAGTCTGTTTTTATAAATTAATGTGGTATATCCATTCAATCACAGCTTCCATCTAATATCATTGTTTAATTCTTTCCTTGCAGCTCTGCTTCTAGGAATGACATGCTAGAAGCTTGTGATTCCCGTAATCTCGATGTCCTCCAAAAGGAGTTTCCGCTTTAATTGCTTTATTGTTTTAAGTAATTGGTACGTTGAATCCCAGGAGAAATTGTGCCCTCATTTTGGTAAACAGCCTTGCAGGAGAGTTGAGAGAGCTGGAAGATGAAAAAACGTGGTCATGATTATTTTTAGAAATGTAATAAGTAAATCCTACTTCCTCATACACAATAGGGAGGCATGAAAAAGTAATACTGGGTTCTGGAAATGGTTGGGAAAGAGATCAAAGTAGGCCATCTTGTAACTGATACACGATGTATTGAATATATGATGAATAAAACAATTTAATGTTTCAGATTTAGAAACATGGATCCGTGTACTTGTGTGTGTGTGGGTATTTCATTTCACACTGTACTATTACACTAATATTCAACTTTTTTTTTTTTTTTTGCAGAAATAGCTAAATGCTTTTTACAAAAATAACCATTCCTATAATTTTTAATTGAAGTTTGGAGCTGAGATTTAATTGTTTATTTGAGAATAAGAGTGGATAGACATTATCTTGTTGAAGAAAAGAGCTTTTTATAATGTGTGATTTTTGACTCCTGTTGTACGTTTGTGCATACTGATATTGTAGATCATATATTAAATCAATATTGAGGGGTTGCATAATATTATATATCTGGCTGATTTGATGGCACCATGCTGTGTTTGATCAACTATCACTCAATCGATAATTTACCTTGTTTTTTCTTTTGAAAAAAATAAATAAATTTAACTAATTATTTTAAGATAAGTTGATGGCAATCTTTTAATTATAAAATTTATCTATATTTTATGTTACATTGTAGGAAAAATACATACATATATATATAAATATATAGACTCTACTTAGCTCATTATTTAGTTAGCAGCTTCTTCTTCATCTATTTATTTATTTGTTTTTTTAAATAAACAATCTACGTGTTAGGATTTAGGACCAGCAGTATAATAATTGATGACCAGATAATTAATTAATAAATTATTGTGCTTGGTCAGTTCTTACTGGTTCTGGGAATGAGTTTTGAGTACTATTAAATAGGGCACGCACATAATTAAAAACAAAATATATACATGTTCATGCATAGAGTAAAGCGAATTAAACGTAAAACTAAAGAGTGGAGTTGCTGATGAGAAAAGCATTAAAGAGATGAAGAAGATACCCACTAAACATAAACAAAGTACAAGTTAGAAGGAATATCCTTATCCTAGCAAATGAACATCACCCTCTTCAACTTTACTACCCTTTTGAATGATTAAACAAGGAAAAATATTTGTTTGTGGCCGCAAATGATCCAAACTTAATGCAACCACAAACGTGATGTATCATTGCAATTATTGCAATGAGGGGTTTGAGTGGGATGTATGTGTATCAAATTCTATGACAAAAGTTGAGTCTCGTCCAAAAACCAAGAGGAAAGGTTACGTCTGAAATAGTTTGGATTGATATTGATATATATTTCTGTCAAGCCATGCGTGCACCAACCCTAGATAGCCCTCATCAGTCTTTAACTCAACTCCCAACACGCAAGCTAAACTTTGTCATATGTCATCCCTTCCCTTCCCTTCCCTTTGTGTTGTGACCATCTTATCAATGTCAGCTACCTCTCTACTCTTAGTATCGTGAAACCTAAAAGCTTTAATTATTGTGGCATATAATATATCATATATCTACATAAAATCCTTGCATCACTTCAAGTCATTTCATTACACTTTCTACACACAACACTACAACTTATGCATATATCCTCATGCTATAAGGCATAACTTCATATGCATATATGAAACAGTAGCTAGCTCTAGTATATATATATTAATTATTATATGAATGTGAATATTGAGGAGCTAGCCATTGGAAAACCAGTTTTTGTGGTCCTTGAAAATCCACAGAACACGAGAGATCCCTAGCAGGAAAGGGGTTCCATATGCACGGTGGTAGAGGAGGCAAGGTAGGCATGATAAAAGCTTAGTTTGAGAAATTTGATAGTTTTGTTGAGGGGACAAAAGGCAGAAATTAGGGTATAATAAATGGTGCAATATGAAAGACAGCAACAGGTATATACGGATACTTAGTGCAGAAAACAAGAACCTCATGCGTCCCTTCTTGAAAGCACACCATTGAAGGAGACAAAGGAATTTTGGGGAACAAGAAGGCAACACTAATTCATATTATTACTTTAATAAGAGAGAGAAAAAAGGAGGATAAGACAGCATTATAAAATAAAAACCATATTAAATCAAGCAAGTGAAGCATCATTAGCCTTAAACAAATATAAACAAAACCAACAACCGTCTAGAGGAACATGGTGCTTCAAACTTTAAATGGAATAAATATTTTGATTAAGATGATCGATCATGTAACACTTCACATCGCACTTCTTACAGAAATATTAATTAAGAAAATGGTTATACTATAAAAGAGAGAAATTTAAGGAGACAAGGGGAAACAAATATATTGTCAACGTACCCGACTATAAAATTATAGAGTGACATTCAGTAGTTTCAGCTCCCCGAGAAAGAACCAACTGAAGGTGCTCGGTGAAGCTAGCCACCTTGGTTGCCTTTGAAGCTACCTTTTCCATTTTTCTACCAAAAAGATTTCATGCAACGTACAGAGATTCACGAGCATGCATCGCATAGCAGAGCCATCAGTGAGAAAGAGGTTTGGACTCGTGTGGATCTTGACATGGAATTTCATGTTTTGGGGTTGTGCACAAAGTTGAAGTAAATACAGATGAACAAGGGGCCTCAAACATATTCCCCTCTTTCTTTATTTTAATCTCAATTGCTTCTTGTGGGTGTTTAGTCATAATCATAACATATATATATCTAGATTAATTATATTAGCGCCAGGATGATATTGAAAAAAGGGAACGATTCTGCCAACCTAGGAAGAAAGAATTGTTAAAAATCTGAAGTTGATAACCTTCTGAAGGATAATGAAGTCTTAAAAGGAGTTTTGCCTGAGACAAGGCAAAGGGACTTAAAGGGACATTGGCAAAACCCGAGCTCCTAAGTATCACCTCCCATGACTCAAACCTCTCATGCCGCTCTCTTCTATTATCTCCCTCTGCAGCCACTATGTCCACTATTTCTCTTCCAAACCATATCTGCTCAACTGCCAGCCGCTCCCGGTTGTTGGGGGGCAAGGTCGCCTCCAGGGAATCAAAGATGGCTGTGTAGTGATCCAAGGCCTCCACAAATCTCTGCAGGAAAAGGGGGTGGTTGTGGTTGGCTTCTCTTTCTGCAATGGTCACCACTTTGGGGTTTAAAGCCTTGATTTTGTGGAGGAAAAGGCGCAGATCGCGAGAGTCATCCTTAAGAAGTCTATGTAGATATAAAACGCAGTTGACAGCCAAGGCCTCGTCAGGAAGGAGAGTGAGCGCTGAGGGAAGATAGAGAGCAACTGAAGTAGGGTCGTCATTGAGGATGAGAAGAGGGTGAAATTGGAATCTGAGACCGAGAGAGTGTGCAAACTTCAAAAGGCGGTCACCAGTCCTCTGGAGGATGTTCAAATCGTGGCCGGTTCCGGTGATTCGAAGCATGGGAGGAGGGAGGAGAGTGTCGTTGGAACGCTCGGCTAAGGCCTGCATAAGAGGAGGCCATTGTACACCATGCATGATGTCAAAGTCGAGGATGTGGATAGCCTGTTGCCCTACTTCTATGGCTTCTAATATGGCCTGATTAGCTGTGAGGTGGCTGAATCTTATGAATGGTGTTATTTGGTTTAGGGATAGATAAGATGACTGAAGGGATGAATCAAAATGAGTGATATTGCTCATATTTGTTGTTGTGGTGGTGGTGGTGGTGGTTGTGGTGGTAATACTAGTACTAGCATTACTTGTATTCAATATAAACGCACTAGCGGTGGCATGGCTGTGATTGGGGCGAAGAGAGAGTGCTCTAACAAATTGGTGGACCAACCTTTCAGTAGAATCACCATAAGGGGAAGAGTGGGCGGACAAAATGGAGATGAGGCGATGAGCAGCAGAGAAGTCTGAGTGAGAGATGAGCTCGGCACAACTGATGAGTAACTGGCGCATTTGGATTGCAGGTGATGGTTGTGTAATCTGTCGGTATTGTAGATCCGTGGCAGAGGGATCTTCTTCTTGATGGTCATGAGGAGATGGATTCAAGGAGCCAAGCATATTTCTTCTATCTTCACTACTCATACACCAAATAGTAGTTAATTAAGTTTATGAGTAGCCAAGTCCAGGCAAGGGATATTATATATATATGAATGAAAAATAGCGAGCAAGGGAAAGGTGAAGGTTAGAAATTAAGAAGATCTAGAGTAGTTAAATGGTATGAAGTCTTCTGAAAATGAAAATGAAAAACTAAAAACATGGGTTGCAACAGGTTTGCATTGCTTTGTTTTAATACTTATACATACAAGTATATTATTATTGATAAGTGATGATGATGAAGCAGTTTGTATGACAGAACATAATCTGCCAAAAACAGGAACTGATACTTGATAGTAGTAGTTAGTAATAGTAGCAGACTCTTTCTTCCCCTTCCACAACCACAACCACAACCACAACCACAACAATCAATTTTCTTTTATTTGCTTCATATATATATATATATATTAATAACCTAGCAAGCAATTGATGATGAGAATACCTCTGTGGGCACAAAGAAGTCGGCAAAGTCAAACAGAATCTCACAACCCGGTCCAAACTCTCCCCAGCTAGCTAACCTCCTCATCCCAAACTAAGATATTTATATGCTGTGAGTGAATTAATAAAAAAGCGATCACACTTTATATAAATATATACTCCGATTAAATAAATTTAGTATATAACAAAAGAATATATATATATATAGATAAAAACACAAAAATTAATAATCCCTCAAGGATTTTTTATTTATGAATTTAGAATTTTAATAGGTCAAACAAGTAGTTGACTTGTTTAGCATGGATAAAAACTATAATAAATTGTGCTTGGTTTAATAGAGTTTAGATCTTGAATCCAGAATTTTGAACATAATAAAAACTGGAATAAACCAATTAATCTTTTGGATATGGCCAGCCCTACCCTATTTGACAAGTCATCTTGGTATACACATGGAGATGCGAAATAGTATGAGAATGAAACCTTGGTATGTAAAATAGCATATGAGAAACCAAACTAGCTTGGGATTTGGAGCCGATCGAGAAGCAAGTTGATCCCTTGGATTATCCCAAAGATCGATCGAGTTTCTAAATATATAAGAATGAGATCACACCTCTCCTGGGAAGAATCTTTCTACGCACGAGAGGTCAATTTAACAAGTGTTTCTCTCTAACTCACTCCCTAGCTAGCTGAGTTTGTGACTTGATTAATACCTCTTTTAATTTATATGCGTGTTGTTTTGTGTCCGCCGGGGAAGGGAACTGTAAGTTTCATTAAAGTAGGACTATATATATATCTATAATTGTATCATGTAGGTACACATATTTCGGAGTGGTATATGGTGTATATTATGCATGCATGATTATATATATATATATAT